>VZTL01023184.1:11455-30545 GCA_013400535.1 Scopus umbretta | reverse complement strand
CCTCAAAATAGACATACTGAACTGTGAGAAAACTCCCATTAGTTTAGGTAGTAGACAGTAGGCCTAAGAACATCACATGAATTAGTAATGTAAAACCAGTAAAATTAATTTCCTTTTATGCCTGTTACCCTGCAGGAAGTATTCCAACCAGCAAACCCACTATAAATCCATACAGAGAAATACCAATTATGTCCTATCATCCCTTGGGAGAAAAAAACCCAATGACATTCAAACCCATATTACACTTTTCAACATGCAGATCAAGCCAAGGCACATCTAATGGGGTTTGAATTGAGAATACAGTTGAGCAGTGCTATCCATTCTTCTCTCAGACTGCCTTTTTAAATGGTCAATGTGTGATAAAAATGGCAGGCCAATTTTGGCAATGCAGACCCCAAGCTGGCAATCGAGCAACATGAAAATCTCTAAATATCAGGAAAAATACAAACAATGCTGATTAGGGGGTGAATAGCAGAAAAGCAAACTTATTTTCTTTCACATAGAATAATACCATTTGTTTGACAAGTACTTACATAATCGTTTTAGGATTTTGCAGCATACAGGCCTTTGGTCCAAATGTGGTCACTGGGCATGGTCCATGCAAGGAGCGTGTTCTCCTAAAAATATGTATATATATAAAAATAATCAGTAAGTGGAAGAAATGTGATGACAAACTGGGTATAATTAGCTCCCCAACCACCAAAACCACTTCTTTGAAAAATATGCACTACACAACACAGGGCAAAGAACATTTCTTAAAGCTACACTTGTGGTTGACCAGCCGATGTAATTTTACACATATTAGCTCTCACATCTCAAATCTAATACTTAACTCCTGTACTTACTCCTCGCAAGTGATATAGTCAAAGCCTCGCTCACAGTTTATCCCCTCCACATACTTAGTAATCACTTCCTAAATATTAGTACATATTCTTCCTGTATTCGTTTCATCTTCACTTTGCACAAAGGAAGCACCACAGCCTCAGAGGAGGTATGGTCATGTTTTCTCAAGTTTGTTCTGTGAATTCATGTCATGCCTGCAAAGATTCTATTTAGTCTCAACTCTTCTGGACACTACAATACAGGACAGTATATGTGTGTCTCAGAGAGACCAAAAAAATGTGTAGATAAATCCCAAATTATAAAAACATAAACCATTTTCAAGGTCTCACTACTGTGAAAAGGAAAAAAACCCTATGTTTAAGTAACAAACCACAGATAATTCATGTTTTGGAATTAGCTACGTAATTCTTACATATTAAAAAACGTATAATTTTTTTTTAAGCTAGAGTAGGAAGGAATTTAAGTAACTAAAGGACACATCTTTCAACTCCTCAATTTGTTGTAAATCCTACATAACAGCAAACATGATAGCTTAAACAAGTATTTAACACTTCAAGTACTCGACCAGGTACTCGAGTAGAAGCTGACTGAACATTTCCAATTTTGTAGGAAGTTACTAAATAACAAATGAGAGACTTGTGGCAACAATCAAGAAATTCAAAATATCTCTGTAATAACACTAGCTGAGCAAAAGAGCAGCAGGTTCAGTTTTTGTAAGGTAATTCAGTAGTCTCACAGCCTAGACTTAACAAGTGTCCCTAATCAATTGATTACAATACAAAACATAAACCAGGCCATTTGTTTATACAGTACAAGCACTTTCTCTTCCGTAACATTTCGGCATGCATTACTTTATGCTTAGTTGTTTGCTTGCTCATTGCCAACAGAAAGACAAAATAAGCCCAAGACTGCTGTTTTCAGGCCATGTTCTCGGCAAAAAAAACCCCTACGATGACTGTTAGTTTTGTATTATTAGTGTGTGTAAAGGATTAGTCTGCATCAATTCCTAAGTGACATCAGCTTCACTGCTGCAGACACAATAACCACGGTACTTTCTTTTCTACATTCTTTTAAGCATTTTTTTCTTATCTAAGTCCACACAGTTTTAAAGAACAGGACATTCAGAATTATTAAATCTGCTATAAATACACATAAAATAGCTTAATGAGTGCTTTTTATCTCAATAAGGTACAGTAAGATATATAAATTAGGTTTCCCAGTATAAATCTTGGCAAGCATTTACAATGAAATCTCCAACACCAAGGCAATACCTTCAGATTTTTTTTTGCCATGGTCAAGTCACAGTAATGGTGTCCTAATAATTTAAAAACTTTTTTTGTTGTTTAAACCTTTGTACCTATGGAGATCTATATCTGCAGTACCAGGCCTTACTTCATTTTATTACATACCAGGTTAGGTCTCCTTAGTTTTTTGTTTTGTTCCCCCCCCTACCCCCATTACCCACACTTGCCTTTTACAGATTACATTCAAAACAGTTCTCTTTTCTTTCCATCACGCACAAACAAACAGAATCCAGGATTTTGACTTTGCTAAAATAGACTATTTAAGCAGAGCTGTTACTAAAATTTCTGTATTTTTACTGCTGAGAAAGAGTGGGGTAATAATTCAGTCACTTAAACTGAGGAGTACTTATTAGGTTAATCTAATCTCTTGGAAGATGCATAAAAGACATCTTGGGCTGAGATTAAGGCAGGTTGAAACAACCAAGAGGCAGAAAAAATGCTATTTGAATAGGTAGGGAAAAAAAGTTTTTTTTTTTCCTTTTATTTGTCTAATAATAGTTAATATAATCTTCAAATAAGCAGGAGCTCTGAAATGTCACTTATCCTCACACTTAAATCCCACCTAGAACACAGGATCATTCCTAGCTCTAGGATGAGATTATCTGGACCAAGTCAGACCTGTTCTGCCTTTCTTCCCTCCCACCTCCTTCAGCACATCTGTAAACGGGAGTAAAACTTACTCAAGTCATGTAACTGTTGAAACATTATGTAAATGCTATTAGAATTATACCATTAAAAAGAACAGGAAATATGCCTTTCTTGTGCTTAATTCAATTAACACAGAAACTGGTAACTAATCTACTGCTTGGCGGTAACAAACCATTACTGCGCTGCCTTCAATTGTGTATATTATGAAGTAGCTCAGACCAGCCTGATGATTTACTCTTAATACTAGAAAAACCCTCAGAAATCTAATAAAAATCAAAACCAGATGACGGGTTAAAAAGATACAATTAAGGAAAAACAGCAACATCTTATTTGTTCCATGTCTCAGAAGATATGCGTGTGTAATATTTGAATTCCAATAATGAAAATCAGCATTCAATTTCCTACATTGAACATAAAGAAATGATACTTGTGTTTCAAATTTCTTTTTCCATTTTTAAGTCACAGGATGACTAATCCAGTCAGATAAGATTATTACTGTTTTCTAAAGTTTACCTCATTTATATTAAAACAGAAAAATGAGCAAGAACTGACATAATTAGAGACTAATGTTTGTACCAATATGTGTAAAGGAATGGTAAGTCTCTACTTGTGAACAGCTACACTTGAAATCGGGATAGTTAAATCCCTGGCAACGTCACCTCTCACTTCTTGCTCTACTCAAGCATTACGTTTACATTATAGAATGTAAAAAGTTTGAGTGAACAGAATTTAAAGTTGTTTGTAGTTAGACTGTCTTTGCTAAGAATGAGAAGCAATGCACTGGAAATTATACATCTTTTTGGAAAATATACTTGCCAGTTCAAAGCAGACAGACAACTACTTCAAACTGAATACTACATAGGAAGCCTGAGATCACTTTCTGACATTCTGCAAAATGACAATTTTGCAATAAACTGAAGACAGAAGGGGAACGAATGCAGAGAACCTTAATGAAAAAATTATCATAAACAATAACCCTAATTCAAACCCACAATGGGTATGTCTATAAAGATCACTTCTAGTTTAAAAAAAGAAAAGGTAGCCCTTTAGCTAGAAGATAACAATACACAAAAAGTTAGACCACATGGTCTTTTACACAGGTAGACTGAAGTCTACATTTTTAAAGGCTTACGTGGAGAAGGGAAAAAACACCAGTTTTACAGCATGCTTTTAATGTAAAGTCTTACGTATTGACTACGACACACAACATAGTAGCTAGAAGAGTACAGTCAGAGCACAGTCCTTTGTGAACATTTTCCAAAAGCATTAAAGTACACTGACTTTCTGAACTACACACACAAAGCAAGTATTTTCCTAACATTTTAGCCTCTTCTGATAAAGGCTTTTATTATGCCTCCGTTCACCATAAAGCTTCCCCCTGCAGTCTTCAGCCTCACCCGTATCTGCTCTGCCTTGCAAGAGCATTCCTACCAGCGAAGCAGTAACTCTGGACGAGAATTTCAGCTGTTGAGGAACTCCTCCATGATTCTGTCCGAGCTTTTATAGAGGGTCACAATGTAAGGTAAGGTTCTATGCTTCCCACAAGTTCAAGACACACTGCTAGCACAGCATGCTATTCAGTATTTACAATGGGTCCAAAGATCACAAAATCAGAAGTTCTATCCAGGCTGTCCACATGACAAGAGCCTCGCAACTAGATTAGAAATTTGGCTCAAAGGAAAAAATGGGTGTTTCTCACTGCTGCGAAACAATCCGCAGGCACAAACTTACTTTGTGCTGCCTCACATTACCGCATAACCTAAATACTCACACGGTTTTTAAATACACAGCACTAGAGCTCTAGTAGCTAGAGCACTTGTAAAAGTTTGCAGAAGTGTCTCTACTGTTGATTGATTTTTTTTTTGAAACTATGAACTCTGCAGATACCTGTTTTGACAGCCATGCCATTTTGATTACAGGTCTGCTTTTAGTCTAGCCCCTACCTTTAATGTCCTGCCTTCATTTTGGACTACCTTTTGAAATGCCTTTTAAGAATCCCTTAAAAGCAACTTGTTGAGTAAGAGGTAAAGTTCTGCTTACTAATTCAAGAACTGGAACCAAGCACAATTACCGTTCCTTTCTTGAGACCCTAGCGAGTATCAAGCTATGAATTAACACAGCTCAGTACAGATGCATTTGTATTTTATTTCTGGAAGGTACTTAAAACTTCTGGAGCTAGGCTGAAATACAACAAATATCGAAGTTCAAATCTACCCCAAAACCCTGGAAGTCAAGTACTTGGGCACAATGGGTTCCTCAAATTTGAAAATTAATATTTTGTGTTTATCTGCTTATAAACAATAACCTTCTAAGCTTTTACAGTTTAAGAACTTCACCTAGCTGGAAATATACCCATACTTTCTTAACTAACTTTCTTCCAAAGAAGTAATTTCAATACAGGCCGCTACAGATAGGAGCGTTATGAGCAGTTTGCCTTCAAAAAGAAGATCTACATCATTTCACACAGCCATTTCTGAATGCAAGTTATTTTCACAGCACAGACCACAATAGGATGGTTCACTAATCATCTCCCTCTCTTTTTTTATTACCACAAAACACTCTTTTTATTTCTGTTCACTGTCACTTGTCACAGCTGCAAGACTATGGTTATATAAAAAGAAGAGTGAAAATTAAGATCCAGATAACTTTTTTTTTTTTAATTTTTTTTTTTTCATTTTTCTTAAAGGTAGCAACAATAGGAAGAACCAAGAGCCATACCGGAATTCTTTGGTACTTCCCAGGGCTGGTGAAGCAGACAAACTTCGTGACTTAGCTCGTCCCCGGCTAGTATTGCTCCACTCCTCATCATCGTGACATGTTGAGCAATGATAAGCAGAATCTGAGCTCACATCAGCCTTACTGGTACACAGTTTTTCTTGATTCATCTCCATACTGGAAGTGAAGGAACCTCAGTGAGATAGAAATTCAATTCCTGTGGAAAAACACCAGGAAAAAGGAGATAGGGAGAAGACAGAAGAAAAACCTCAGTATTAGAAAAGCTAACACGGTACATATTAAACACTGAGTTTACACACTTTGATAAACACTTCTTGAAAGGATGCGGGCAGTTGAAAAGTTCAAGATAATCAGAAGACACTGGGAAGAAAAATGACCAGAATTAAACCACACATGTTCCCAGATTTTGAAAAGGCTCAATACAAAGTTGTTTCAAGACCCAGCACAGATTCACATCTCCAGTTATACACGGCATAAAATAAAATTGGTTTAGATACTGAAGAGGAAGAAAAGATTTAAATATTTGCCAAAGAGTCAAGACTCAGGAAAAACTACTAAGTCTCCTATTAGGCGATACATATATTGAACAAATAAAAATAGAATACTCCAAGTTATAACAGAAAAAACAAAATCTGTCAAAGTAAGCAAAAAATAATGCAATAGAGATAACCTTCAGTTCTTCACAAAAATTAGATTAATACCAAGCTGAGAAGAGACAAAAACAAGTTGGGAGGACGATACCAACGTTCTTAAATAATTTGTGACAAGCTGGGGCGATGATCCAAAACAAACAATATGAAGTAAGGACAAATGTGAAGTATTTAGCGTCCACAAATAATCAGCACAAATAAAAGATAAACAGCTAGCTAAACAGAAATTTTGCAGAAGTAAAAAAAACCCCAAACTTTAAATAACCACCCTTCCCCAAAAGTACTAGAAATCTCATATGTGAGTTCTCATCATTATTTGAACCAAATAGAAGATGACTTGTCAGAATATCAGAGAGCAACTTTCAGTGTAGGAATAAACACTAAACTATAAACTAATAGTACCTAAGATAGTGCAGTCTAGAGGAACAGTACATTCCTCAAGTCAGTTGATTTCCACACAGGAATAAAGTTGGTTGATTAAAAATTTGCAGATGTTTTTAAAACAGTTTCATCACTTCAGATGCGCTTCCCACTGTATCCTGTAGAGAATGGACCATGCCGTTACTGTAACCATTCCAATGGACTGTGGCCTTGGGAAGTACTCATAGAATAACGATATTTGGCTGTAATGCTACCAGAGGACAAACACCTCCACAAATTTACAAGTACTATGTTTCACAGCATCCCAGCCTCTAACAAAAGCATCGATAAAATGAAGTTGTAATTTCAGAACGAGCACTGCTCATTACTATATTAGGCAGAAGCACCACCTAATCAAATCAGAAAGTACTTTTGCTCCTGCTGTAGATTAGTCTTACCCTAAGAGGCCACCACTACAAAGAAGTACAACTACTGTCATCCATTAATAATTTATAAGATCCTGCGCTTGTAAAGATACCAACGTTTAGTTGTTGGTTACTCATTACTTAGTACCACCTGTGACCATGAATTGGGAAATACTCATTTCAACACATTTATAATTTTTTTCCAGCTAAAATTAGAAAAATGTAACTCCATGTTTAGACTCCATTTATGCTCAATATAAATTTTGTGCTAGTTAGTTGATTTACGCAAATAATTACTCTGATCATGCAAGCACATATGTAAAACAGCCTGTAAAAATCTGACTCAAACAACATCATTTATTTTTAATAGATTTTAATTTGTACTACCTTCCATCACATACTCATCAAGCTTCAGGAATGCATCTCTGGCTGGTTGTTTCTGAACCAGCTGCAGAAAACAAGTCATTTAGATATCCGAGTTTCAGAAAAGATGTGACTTTAAAATGAGATACTCAGTATCTCTGACTGGAAAAGGGTCTTTCAGCAGCCTGTGTGCATGAGGAAAGTTCTTACATTGTTCTTTAAATCACAATCTAAACTGGCCCACTGTTTTTACTTCAGAGATTCCAGACAGATTTGAGTAAGCATTTCTGATGGATTCCCCCTGCTCTCCCCGTGCAAACTAGATTCTGAATTAAGTCTCCCTCATCAAATGCAGAAAGACCTCAAAATTTTAAGTTCTGAATTTTAACAAAGAGGGCTTTATCCAATAGATTTTAAAATATTTTTTTAAAGAGCCATAAAGGGAGTTAGAAGACTAGACACTCATTTACCACCTGTTTGTATCTACTTAGACTCGTAATGCACTTATTAAAGGCCTGTCAATCAACATATCTTAAAAAAAAAATCCAATACCTTAATTTTTACTTTTAAATCTAAGGATTATTCTAAACCAAAGTCATTCTTGTGTTTGGTATATCTATTTCATAGGGTCCAAACAGGCTTCTCCAGCATCTGTATATACCCAGTCTTCCACATACTTTACCATCTTCCTGATTTTTAAGGAATTACAGAGCTGACTATATCTTTACTGGAGTACCATGCTCTTAGCTAATATTAACCAAAATTATTATAGTGAGTCAAAAGTAATGCTTAGTATACATGAATACATTCCATTTTGTAGAGTTAGCCAATAAAAATGCTGGAGGTAAATATTCATCGCTAGAGGAGATCAGCTACTCAAGAATAATCCAGACCAGAAAAAAAATACACGGGAACTGGTGGGAAAAAAGCAGATACCAACAACCATTGCAACCGTGTTTTATTATCAAATTTAGAAACCAGGTATTTCCAAAAGAAACCCTGTCCTCACAAAATTACCCTAGGAAATTATACAAAATAGTTGGTTTTTATCTGTATCATTAGTTAGCTCTCAATATGGACTGCTGCGAAACTGTTTCAGTACGGAGAGTGAAAATCAGCAATGAGCAGTCTCTCGCCTCCTCTTATCTATCCCCAACAGAATATTTCTCAAAGATGTTCATATATCCACGTAGCTGCACTATGCATCCACTCTCAAAAGTCAGAATTCTAAGTAATTATTTCTGAAAAATCTGCACTGCAAAATGGGCACACACAAAAATTTGACAAGCCCAGGTAGTTAACAGCACACTGTTTTCCTTTGCTGTCCCGTTACGTAGGTTAGCAACTGCTCTTTTTTATCCAAACACTGAGAGCTTGATCTGGGCCTAGGAAAATAAAAGGTACGACAACAGTTAACAAAGTGTATGGACATGCAACATCTGCAGAAGCAGGTTATGGAGAATTAGTTTCCTCAGTAACTTAACAGTTGATGCATATGCATCCTATTCCACGGACAGCATCACCCTTAGCTAAGAGGTGCAGAGAATAACAACTTCTATAGCAAGCAACACATAGGCATGTTTCCAAGTGACTGTGTTTGAAATATCTTCACCTGACAGATGCTGCCAGTAGAGAAAATCAGATTAGCACAAAACTGGAAGCAAGACGGTGTACAGACCTACTAAATACAGCTTAAGAACTTGATATTCCTTCCATGTAATACTTTCCAATTCAGGATGTTTTAACTACAGCTTACACCATGTACTTTTTAATTACCATTCCCTCACAAGACCTTTATTAAATAAGCAGACTTGACATAAGGACAAAACTATCACTGAACAGCTTCCAGGATTAGATCCAAAAACTTTAAGCACATGGCAACAAATTAGTGAAAAGACTGCTCTGGTTTAAGTCATGTCCAAAATTAAAAAAAAAAAAAAAAGTGTTTAGATGTTCAGCATTACAGAATATAAGACAATTGAGAAAGTGTTAATATTAAATTTCTGTGATGGCAACAAAAAGTAGCCAGTTGAGTCACCTCTCATATGTATCCAAGCTTTTACCGTAGTTTCTCATTTCCAGCTTCTCCGTGTTATAAATGAATGCTCCCATGAACCAGAACTTCACAGAGGTTTCACCAAACCATCGTCACATGGAAGGCTACAATACCGTGACATCCCCAAAGCTTTACTACACTGTTCAGACTGTTAGTAAGGAACGCTGCTCCAGGTCGACTGTAAGAGTTCCAGTTACAATGAAAGTCTGAAACAATTCTACTAAGCTTTCATATCTATGTAGTTCACCATCCAGGCAGCCAAGTGAGAGTTATGTGTGCTCATATCTTAAAAAACCATCTTCTCCAGTTTGATCGCACTGAAGAACATACAAAGAAACACGATCTTTCGATGCAAGCAGCTACACAAGGAGCATAAGGCTGCAAATCATCAAGCGAGTTTGGTTTTTTTTAATGAGCATGCTTGTAAACTGTTATTTTGTAACGAGCTTCGCGTGTCAAATGAATTGCCCTAAATCATCACGATGAGAGGATTACTGCAGGGTCCATCCTGACCAAACACTCACACTACTTTCAACGTGCTTTCAAGACCGCAGCGTTTCCACTAATTTCTTAGAAGTGGCATCAGCCATCCAAAACTACTCATGTCGTACCTGATTATCAACCTTGTATTAGGGCATAAGAGGACAGCGTTATATCCCCAAACGGTACCACTTGCCCCACTGCTACAGACCCGTGATCGCTTAATTCTGTAGAGAGGGCTTTTCACGGTTCTACGTTGCTGAAGAAAGCGCTCCAACAGAAGTCACGCGCATGTGACTCCATCCCTGAGGCACTAAGCCTCCTCGCACCCAAAACAGGAGGAACAACTCCACCGGGTCGACAAAAGTTCCTTTTGGGTTTAGTTTAGGACTTCGTATTCTAGTGCGGGGGAAAAAAAAAAAACACAACAAAAAAACAACAAAAAACAAGAACAAAAGAATGTTCTACGTTTAAATTTAGCGGTCTGACAGCAGCTGCAATTCAGCGGCGCGGTTTCTGACTCCGCGCCCAAGGGCCCCTGCTCACAGCCGCGGGCAGCAGCACGGCGCGCTGGAGACCCCGGGACAGCGAGGCCGCTTGCGAAGCCTGCCGCTCCGGAGCCGGCACCGAGCACGGCCCCCGACCGCCCAGCGCCGCCAGGAGCGCGGGCCTGCCCGCAAGCGAAGGAGGCGGCGGGACCGCGCCCCGGGAGACCGCGGGCCAGGCGAAGCGGCTGCACCGGCCACCCCGTCGGGGAACCGTTTTCCCTCAGGCTTCCCCGTCGCTCGCGTTACCANCAGAAGGCTGCAAAAAAAAAAAAATAGGCGCGTGGACCAAACGTTAAGGCCACAGCCCTTCCACACGCGCCGCAGAATCCGTGGCAACAGCCTCGAGGGCGGGTGGGCCCGCTGAGGAGAAGCGATCGCATCCTCCTGCGACGACAGGCGCTGCGGCCTTCTCAAGGCCCAGCGTTGCACGGCTGCCCTTCTGGTCTCTTCGTAATACTACGACTTCTTCTGCCGGTCGTCTCTTCGGTGGCTAATCACAAGTACGGGGCTGGGCGCTTAAGTTCCAGCACTTCTTAGAAGGTGCCAGGACAGGCACAGATTGGTACGTTCAGTTGGCTTCGCCTGCTGTCTGCCCTTCAGCTCAAACAATCGTAGAATTGTTAAGGTTGGAAAAGACCTCCGAGATCACCTAGTCCAACCATCAACCCAAAACACCATGCCTACTAAACCATACCACACCTTTTAATCCCTTTACTACGGCTGCGGTTGTTCGGACACGCTACACTCACACCCACCACTACCCTGCAGTAACCGTGGTGGACCTCTGCCTTAATCTTTCTTCAGAGCATCAGTTAAAAACTCTTCCCGACATAAAATTCCTGTTTGAGCATGCATGCCACCTGACAACATTGGAATAATTCCTAATCTCAACGACAAACAGAAGCCCCTGAAATGCAGGAAACCATTTTCCAGTCTGCCCTTGATCTGAAACCAAATTTTGGAGCGAGGGGGGAACAAAACAAAAAGGCATTTGGTTTCACTGTGCATTCTATCTTGAAATCCTTACGAACTTTGCCGCAGAATTCAACAGAGGAAGGATCAGGCCCCTATATAGATGCCAACAAAAATAACAATCCTTCACAGTTACCAAAACCAGTCAGGTTTTCCCATTTCTAAATTGCATTTTCAACCAATATGACTTTAAAGAGACCAGACTCCTACATGTAGCTCACTGGATTGTATTTCAGGATAACTCCACAGAGCGAGAACAAGTGACACCATTTGAGAATGTGGCAATCTAGGATTTTATTTTCTTCTTCTTCTTCCTTTATGCAAAAATTTATGTTTTCAGGAACCCAGGGAGCTGCAGAGAAGTGACAGTCAATAAAAGACAAAACAAACAAAAAAGAGGAAGCAGTTGCTACATATAGGGAAATACCATAGGCAACTTTACACCACTTTCTAAAAAGTGTGGTATTTTATAGAATCATAGAATCATTAAGGTTGGAAAAGACCTCTGAGATCATCTAGTCCACCCGTCAACATTGAGTCAACATTGTCTGGAAGCAGGATTAAAGAGAAATTGCAAGAGCCTAGCCTGGAAGGAATTAAGGAAATAATACACAGTTCTATGAAGTTAATGGTATCTTGGAGACTCAAATGTCTTTCAGGTACAGAAAGAGATATTCAGAGGGTAATGTAAACCAAAATAGCCAATGTGTCAAGGGACAACACAACATGACACTAGGAAGGAATATAGCACTAAGTTTTACAGCACCAAAGCATGCATCTTAAAAGCTGCAGTAAAACAACACATCCCAGCAGAGAGGAACCATACTCTGACAGAGTGCCTTTGTTAGCCATGTCTGTCCATACCCAATTACTGACTACAAAAGCTAATCAAGAAGTAAATTTTCATTTGAGTTGGCTCTTGGGATGGATTTGTCCAAATTCATTAAGATGAAAGAGATAAATCATCACTAGAACCATTTTCCACAAGAATATGTATTGGCTGTTAAAAAACAAACATTTCAAAGTGGCAGATTTTTTTCCCACGCACAGCAACTTCATGCAGTTGCTCAACATTTTGCAAGAGGCATGAACTCTGCAACATGATGAACGCTTATCCTCATTAATTGCTGGAGATAAGACTGCTAATCAGCTGAGCCTATCCTATTTATAAAAGAGCTACAGTTACAACAGCAGCTCTGAGCTGCCCAGGTTCAGCAGCGACCTTGGAAGCTCTGCTTGCTGGTCTGGATGAATATAACAGGCAGACCGGTAACACCTCTTCCCTCCTCTACAGACTGAAGTGCCATGAGGCATAGAAGAGCTTTACGTGACTTTTGAGCATGTCCTCCCTAACACCACAATCAGAACAGTGTAGCTCAGCACACTAGCCCAGGTTGTGCTTCCTTTCTCCCAGGGAAAAAATAAAGAGAAACATTGGCAGTAACATTGGGAAATAAGCATGAAAGCATACTGCTTTTTTCCACTAAGGCTCCCAGTTCTGTGAACTGTGAAACCTTGACTGGCTTTAGATTAAGAAAAAAGATGTTAACAAAAATGCTATTGCTTGTTTGACTAATCTCACAGAAGACTGGTACCTAATACAGAGAGGCTCTGTTCAGTCTCCATCTACAACCCAAACCTACTTTCAGCAGAAGGTATTTCCACTGAACAGGAAACAATTAACAAATTGTCTCTATTAACACCTAACAGGGTTGAGGAACATAGTTCTTACCTCTCAAACTTCATTTCAAACAGTCTCTGATGACTCAGAATTCCTGAGGAATCACGAGGAACAAAAATGTGCCACAAAGTTTAAATTCCAAGGAACATGGTGGCACATAAGTGACAAATAAACTATTTATCAATGGTCACACACTACAAAGCCACTGACATAAAAACAGAGAAATGTATGTCACCGCATTGCATTCATTATTCAGGCTGATTACAAACACCTCCAATTGTTACATAAATGTCATTACCCCAATTTTAAAATCTGAACTAGATTAATTGTCTTGCACAAGGGTTAACAACTCTGAGGCGCAGCTAAGCAATCGGGAATGTTGGCATGTGGCCCCACACTCAATCCACTTGACAACATAGATCGTCTTTGATAATGTCAGGATAGGATTGAGAGCTGTTGGCAACCAGTAAAGAAAACTTAGGTAATAGGGAGCAGAGAGATTTTGGAGAAATCTAACATGTGACGAGTAGTATCAAAATAGGCACCCGGGACTTACCTCCTATCTCGCAGCAGGATATAAAGAAGAGACAGACCTGTGAAGAATGGCTTGGGATACAGCTTGGGGTGTTTTGGGAGCGTTCCTGTCTCTCCCTGCGTGCCTAATGGAGCCTGGTTTTCTGCCTTCAAAACAGATAAAAACAATTACTTCCCCCTTTAACAATCTTGTCAAGACTGTAATCTCACTGATACAGGAAATGCCTCTTTGCATGCGCCTGAGAAGCATGCAGTCCATATTTTATGCATTTACAGTTGCTACCCTAATAACAAATAAGAACAAAAACCCAGGTCTACTTATCATACCGTTTTACTATTCACAAGAAACCTAGTAATTCTTTTTAGGAAAGATCTCGATTCACCAGAGACCTTGATTCTTTTTAGAAGAGCAGCTTGATTAACTGGAAAATTTAAAAGCTTCTAGTTGCTCTTAATAGCAGAGGGAGCTGGTTGTTCTGGGTCCTTTACTTGCCAGAAGCCACCCAAGTCAAACAAGTAACATAAACACCTATTGTAATAATGGAGGAAGTTGGGTCACAAGCTTTCATAACTGCCCAAACTTTGAAAACAGTCTGATGAGCAGCAGCAGAGAAACAGAGTCAGATGATTCCTTTACATTTGATTCTTCTTTGTTGTCATGTGCCGTCTGTCACATTGACATCTGGATACCATTACGCAGCTATAGGATGATTTTAAATAGCAAGAGGCACAAGTTCAACAAGTGACACGAAAAGTAAAATGGCCAAACCCTGTTCTTGTCACTAGCAAGGGTTAGCAAGTGAAAGAATTATCACTGCAGGCTTTTCTCGCTTAAGTGCTGTACAGGTATGTAATACTATGTTCTTGTTCCAAAGAGAATGTAGATGGAAGAGTCATTCTTATGTCTAGGTTAGCACAACAAAATCTTGTCACATACTAGGTGACTACAGTCAGTACCAAGCAGTCACACGATGCACTGCAAGCGTGCACATTCATTACCGCAATGCGGTTGATGCTTGTTAACTCATTATGGGTTAACACTTAAATTTCTGCCCTGAAAGTCAGTAGGGACCCAATTTGCAGCTTGGTCATTAGAAGAAATTTCCTGGCAGCCCTAAGACGCTACAGTTCTAAGTCCAAGAACTTTGTTGTCCACAATCAGCAAAGTTATTGATATCTTCTTACTACATGGCTCTAGAGTCCTTGGAAGTAAGCGCTCCTCTGCAGTGGTTGGCTTATCAGTTACAGAGTGTACTCTTGTATTAAACAGTTAAAAAACCCAAACCAACGACAAACCCAACCAGTCCCTGGATTGAAAAAGTTACTCTTCCTCTGTTATTTTTTCTTGTAATTGAGGTTCTTTGTTCCTTTGACCTTTAGGTTTGTGCTGTCCTAGGAGTTATCTAATAGCACAAGAAAGAATTCTAACCAGTGACCTGGTATTACCGCGACAGGTTTGGGTTTTGGGTTGTAGTTTTTTTTTTGTTGTTGTTGTGGTTTTGTTTTGTTTTTAATAAACCTAAAATCTTGATGCAGAACTTCAAAAGTAAGTGTCTGGATGCTGATTTGCTGATGAGGGTCATATGCAGCCAGCTTGCTTTTCACCAAGAGGTGAGCCAAACTAAGGCAAATGCCAGCACAACATGGACTTAAGGAGGCTGAATCAATGCTTTGGAAAAAAAAAATTAAAAAAAACCTATGCAAAGGGAAAACAAATATAATTCTGAAAACAGAAGCATATAAGAACAGTTGATATGATCAGTACAACACAAATGCAGAGGAAACCAGCCTGGAATCCAAAAGCTTCAATGTAGGATAGGATTAATTCTGAACATAAGCCTTACATCACACCATTCTAACTGTCAAAAACAGAAATGAAAAGAGGCGAGGCTCTGCCAACTACTGGCTCATTTGCATTAGCATTGTCTATACCCCAGCATTATTAACATTCTTCTTTTCATGTATTCAACTCCCTTGTATTTTGCAGATGCTCAGATCACAGATGCATTTGAAAACCTCCCCATTCAAAACCTTTGTTCTAGTTCTCAGAAAGCCACAGAAAGGTGATGAAGATATCCTTTTCCTTTGCACAAAAGGAAATATACCTGCCAAATACCCCATATTAAAAGAACAGCCTGCTCTATAGTTAAATGATGCTTTCCTTCACAGAAAAGAACAAGGTAATTTTTCAGATAAAAGAATGACACACTCAGGAGATCCGCACCTGCGTTTACAATAGCTTGGTACAATTACTGGTCCTGCTACCTCAGACAGAAGGCTTAGAGTGACTGTGGACCCCAGTGAAACCTATCCTTTCCCTAAGACATTTCCACCAGAAAAAGTACAAGAAAGAAGCACTGGTCTCTTCTCGTAGGACTGACGACTTCTCATGATTACTACCTAGCTGTACTGAGGCACCAATTCACCTTCCCTCTTCATTCACAGATGATTTTCTTAATTCAGTGGTCAGGCAGCTATTTAAAAAAAAAAAAAGAAAAAGAAAAAATCAAAATACCATCCAAAATAACATCCATGCATACTTCCATCTCCCACCAGACCTATGCCTCCACCTCATTTCCCCAGGTAACTCTTTCTTCCTTAAAGACTATGTTTCTTTTTAAACCAAACAGATAGGTTTTGGTTTCCAGTGTTTGCTGATTTCTTCCTCTCCTGCTGGAGAACAAAGCATTTCCAGTTCTGGCAGTGTTCCCCACTAACCTTCAAAGGCTTCCAGTAAGCATGGCTGATCCTGAATCATGCTTTCGCTTCCTGCTTTGTCGCTAAGTATTCACCTGTTGTGAGACAGCAGGTTAGTTATTCAGAAAACATTTAAATAACCAGGTCAGCAATGTAATGTTTAGAAGTCTATTATTGAACAACTCCTAATCATCGGGAAATAGGGCTTGGTGATACCTCAAGAGGTATGCATTCCTCTGCCCCAAGGCAGGATCAATTTTATCCATGTTGTGTCTAGCAGACATCTACCAAAACTGTTCTTAAGGTTCGCAAATGGTAGAAATGCTACAGCAACCTAAGGCTATATATTTCAGTGTTACTCACAATAATTATATTAATAAGCTTTTTCTAGTGCAAAACTTCCTTGATAGATTCTGAGCTCCCGTTGCTTTTTGCTCTATTCACAGAAAAAAAAAACCAAAACAAACATATTCTGTTAATTCCAGCAGCCTTTTACACAGAAACTTTTATTTCTTCTTAGTCTTTTCTTTAGATTGAAACACCTTTATTGTTTAAACAGTCCTTACATAGCATGATATCTAAAACTCCGATATTTGCATTGCTGTCTTCTGGACATTTTCCAATTTATCCATGTTTTCTTGCAGAACAGCACTTGAAATTGCAACCATTACACTGTCTGAGGAACCACCACTGCAACAGAAAAAAAAATTACAAGGCCTGCAGGGATAATTCCATTTGTACAACCTAGTCCGATGTTAGCTGTTACTGCAGTGGCATGACATTGTTGACTCCTGTTTAGCTGGGGATCTCTTAATTCTGTGATCCTTGTTTGAAGCACTGCTGCTTATCTTTGTCTTCCCCTGTTGGTATTTTTGCATTTTATTATTTCTCTTAAGGGAGGGAGTGCTTTTTCCTACTGATTGTCATCTATTTTTTCTGGACTATTTCTCCAATTGTCCTAATCCTTACAGATTTCAGTATCCTCCAACACATTTAGTTCCATTCAATCTCACATTATCTACTCAAAGTATATGATTAAGGTTTTCCTCTCATCTTTTGCAAGCTTAGTTTTAAAGCAACTGATTTAAAACATTCATTTGCTAAAAGACTTGAAACGTGAAAGTGTTTGAAATACATGAGAAGTTCTGAAGTCAATAGTTCCCTTTCCAAATGCTTGGAGCAGTAGTTTTTAGCCAGTTTGACGTGTCATGTAGAACTTTGATTGGTACAAAAGTTGTGCCAGTTACGATGCCCACAGCAGAACACACACATGTTGGCAGAGTAAATGCAGTGCTATTGGCCTGTTAACATAACTGCTTCCCCTTACACTGAGCTTACACTGAGCTGTGTGAATGAATGCAGAACACTATAACCACATATGTAACCCTGCACATGTTTGCTCGGTACCAGTTCTCATTCTTCACTTGCTCTGGAGTTTCCCTGTGGCTTCTAGCCTTGGAATTCCTACAGTCTGCAGTCACCTCTCCAGGCTTGTCAAGATAGTTCACAGGCTCAAGCAACGGCATACGCTGTTCTTTGTGTCCTGGGACTCTGTCACTTCAGGACAGAAGGAGGTGTCTCTCTGCCCCCAGAGCAGGGGAACCCCAACAAGCCTGTGGCACAGGCAGTGCCAGAAGGTGCAGTTGCTGCTGCTCCTAAGGCACCACTACACCCTGCTCCAACACCAGCACAGAGGTGGGCAGGGAGCACTAACTCCGGGACAGCAGGGAAGAAGCTGCTGTAGAAGTTGCAGCGGTGCCCTCTAGCGTTCATGAGATGGTGCAAAGTTCTTAATTGAACTTTTTAATTAAGCTCAAAAGGTTAACGGGCTGGAGCACAAAAGGCAAACTTGTAAACTAAGCTCAGCAATGCTACTTACGCAACCTCTGTGACAGCAGACTAATCGTCAGCCAGATGCAACTCATTTTTGTGTCTTTCCCAGACAGTTTCCTGCAAGTAATTTTTAGGTCAGCCCAGTCTGGAAGACACAAAAGGTTGGCTTTGCTATTCCTTTACACACTGGCTGCAAAGATTGAGCGTGCAGAAAAAATAGTATCTCCTCATCATACTTCCTGTCTATAAATGTAGAAGATTCAGGAAAACGGCATGTTTTGCCATGGCATCTAAGAGAGACAGAAAGATGCAGTAAGAGTTTGCATTGTAGGTTTTACAAAAGTGTATTATCTGTAACAGTATTCCCTAAAAATAGCAGTTGTATATCCCCAAACCACTGTGAGATACAAGAGGCTCTGGAAACATGCAGTGGGGCGTATTTCCTGGTATAAATCACGTCTTGGAAAAATTATGCTGGCCTGAGCGTTTGTTTACTGTCTTTCATAAAAAGGGGGCTCTCACCGTGCACTTGAGCCTACTACACACACCATAAAGTCACTGGCAACCAGTAAATTCCTATGAGGCTTTGTATAAATGCTGGCACTCCTATATTTGGAGTTAAAATCTGTCCCACAATTTAAGACTTTGTTCATAGGGTTGTGTTATGTGTTTTATTTCTCTACTCAGAATATAATCACATGACCCACTGCGGTCATGCCATAAAAATACAGATGATCTTTGACAAGACGGCAACCCTTAACAGCATATAAACTTAAATGTAAGTCTGTTTACATTTTTTTTGTGTTAGTAGTTTGTCATGTTTGCAATGTTTTTGTGGACCCCTCTTGGAAGCTGTCAGTCCCTCTGACCCTTAGAATTGGTGGGAAGAGCCCGTTGTAGAAAAAGAGGGTCCACATCTCTCCAGGGAGTTATGGGTCTACATAAATCAGTCTCTAGCAG
>VZTL01023179.1:19630-49513 GCA_013400535.1 Scopus umbretta | reverse complement strand
CAGCTTCGTTGGCCTTCTCTGGAAAACATGGTCATACATGAAGCAACCTCTTCTCAAAGGTGGGATACTAGGATGGCAATAACAGGATGTTTTACTCTTCCTTCTTGTTAGGACAAAGTAGCCATAATTATTATACATTACCCTTTCAAATACATATCATTATTTACCCACATTGCCTGGGGGAAAAGTTTTGGATAGAGAATCTCCAACATATCTGCCTGCACTTATTGCCATTACAAGGTCCACAGTGTGAGGAGGAGGCTGGAGCACCTCTGAGGGTTCTCAGGGATGGTTGCACAAGCATTAATGAAATCCCATTAATCACAGCCCTAGCCATCACAGACTTGTCAGCACAGGAGGTTGCAGACTACCCACAGCAGGTAGAGAGGTTAGAAAAACATGTCACAAGAAGGTACATGTATGACCTTTCCTGAGTTTGCAGTGTTGGTCAAAACATTTTTGTGCTGTGGCTAAACCGGAGATGGGAAAAAAATGCCATAGGGAGAACATCTGCAAAACTTAAACAACACAGGCCAGGGAATTTCCACAGTTCCACTCTCCACCTATCAGAGACATGAATGGGAATTATTTCTCCATCCACTTTGCCAGGCAGATAATTATTTGTACTCTTCAGTACCCATATTAACTGCACCTGCAAGAGAGTGTCATTTTCTACGTATTTTGCGTGGAAAATGTGGCAGAGGAGAAATCAGAACTATTTCTTACCACCAGCATTAAAGCCCAGGAAAGAGCCTTATAAACAGAAACTATAATCCTGTGAAGAGAAATAGCTTTACTTACTTGTCATACAGTCTTCTCCCACTCTGCCTGTCACAGCTGTGCTAGACATGCAGTAACCCTATACCTCTCACATATAGCCCAGGAGATCTTGCACCTGATAAGGTTTCACCGTTCACTCTAGGCCAAGTTCGCGCAGGTACACTGATGAGAATTTGCAGTTGCCCACAGTCAGCACAGTTTAAACCAAAAGTACACTTCTGGCCTCTTGTTCCTATTCTGGACACCTCATTATCATGGAGGAATTTAGTATCTCTGGAGTAGATCTGATACAAGAAAGGAAACCTTTACTGTTCTCCTGTGCCAGATAAAGTGTCTTGGAACCTGCTCACAGATGCAGACTCAATCAGATAGAAGCTGCACTCCCATTCCCAGGTTTTCCCTGACAAATACAAGCAGATGTAGATGACTGATTGAAAGTGTCATTTAATATGAGGTCTCCTTCCTAGTGTTCCTGTAACATTATTTGAGGGCCAGTTTAGAAGCTGTGGAGCATACAGTTGGGAAGGTATGCAAAGGCTTTTTTTGGAGCCTGAGAGGGGCTTTATTTGTCTGTATCACAAGTCAAAAGTAGCCTTTTTATAACAAACATGTGAATGAGTTGCTGGTTTTGTATCTCAATATTTGACAAGCTAGGCTTCTTTTCTTTTTTTGTTAGAATGGCCTGTACTTTTCTTCTGCCCCTGAACAACCATATTCTGAAAACCTATATAGAGAGCTATGCACATTTCCTCCTGTGTATATTTACAAGGGAAAAAGGGTACAGTGAAATATAAGCTAGTAAGAAAAATATATAAGTTTCTGTAAACCACGATTTTAAGTCATTTGGGGGACTTTGTTAACAAAGGACAGTGTTCAGTAATATCTTTTATTTGTTTAATTTTATTGTGATGCAACTTCTTTCAGTCAAAAGGGCTGAATTCACAGATTTTTTTGGTATATACTTCAAGTGATCATCCAAAGACATTTTTTTAAAATAAACAGAAATATTGTATTCAAAGAACACATACAAATGAATTCTGTGTTTCACATGGGATACAAAGAGAAAGACAGTAATTTGTAAACTGTGAGATAAGATATCAAGGGAGAGGGTTTCTTTACATAACAACCTTTGATTGTAAATAAAATATCTGGGCAGGATGCTTAACTCAAATAAATTGACTGTTTGGGTCTTTGTTGACATATCTTTTTAGCTGTATTGACATTAGCTGTATTTGTATAGAACTTTATTTTATGGGAAAGAGTTTCTTGTTTGGGATTTGAAAAAACAGCTTACAGTACAAGCATCTTGAAAGCATGGAAGATGCTGAACAGAGACTAAGAAGGTAAGGAGAAAAGGGCTATATTTCTTGCATACAAGAAAATCACAGGCAGGACAGGAGACAGAATGTGGCTATATTTAATTGCATTTTAAGCAGGATCAGCCTTTTGTTACATTTCTTTTACTAGCCATTTGTAATACAGTAAGAAGTGGGGGAAGGGGAAAGGCAGCTCTCCATATTGCATTATTGTAATCCGAGTCACCAGTGAAACCAAAGGATTAGACTTCGACTTCAGTTAGGGATGACATTCCTTCCCTCCAGTCCTAGCATTTACTGCTAAATGAACAACAGCTCTGCCCTCAAATTCCAAGAAGATGGAAGCAGTTCATCAGCCAGGATCTGCAATGAGCCTAAATGTTACATAAAAGGATCAAATATCTTTCCAAGTCTGTTCCACTCAGTTTTTCAAACAAATTTAGTATTTTCACATTCTTTTTCTTCTTGGCTATCCCTAGTTGAGATTTTTTTCCCCCGTGTTGAATTTTTCTATGCTCACCCAGCAAGGTTCAAGATCCTAACCCAACACCCTGAGAACTCTGGGACATGTGGTCCTTCCAGTGCTTCAGTTCACCTTACCAAGATCCTGCAGAGATGTGTCTACCCAGAGGTGAGGGCAGGGGGAAGTAGGGGGGCTGCACAGCATTGCCCTTTCCTCCTTGATTCAACACAGAGGGCTCACTGTACTGGGCAAGGGACTTCTCCCATAGCACGCCTACTCTCCTCCGTTTGATCAATGTTTTCCCACAGCATGTGTAATGGTGAAACACTCCGAATTATACCACAGGATTTTTGCCTGAAAATGCATCATTTGAGAACGGGAGGATCTGTCCATTTAAGAAAGAGGCTTACGTTTGGCGTATGGCTGGAGGCGCCTTTCTCCAACTAGGCTGACACAAGGTAATCGCAAATCCCCGCTTCCCAGGAGGTGTGTTCTCATTCAGACAAGGGCAGAACTCCTCCCCGCCCAGGATTTTAAGGTGTTTTCTGAACTCAAGCACGATAATTTTCATGCAAGACTAAGGAAAGAAAGGGAAAATCTCTATTACATCACACAAAGCACAAAATAGAATACATATCCAACACATGTCTGGAAAGAGATTAGCACTCTCTCAGTGGGTCCTGTGTCTCAGTAGCTTGGGCTTCTAAAATGAAATATTAGGGTTCTGAACAGATTAGAAAAGACTTATGGAGGGAAGGAGGGGCAGATGACTAGAATTTTAACCTTTTTTTTTTTTTTTTCCAAAACCCACACTTTTTTCTTTCAAACAGGATGGCTAGAAATTTATCCCCGAATGCAGTAAGCACATGAAATGCATATGCCTTTAATGTGCAAATTCTATACTGCACAAGGGAATAACTAATGAGCCACTTTTTTAATGAATCAAGTTAAAATGGCAAGGTGACATACCTCATTTAAGGGAATGAATTCTTAATGTCATTGTAAAATGAGCCCCTCCTTCTCCTGGGAAGGGAAGACAATATTGGCTCAGGTTAAAGTCCTACATTTTTTGTGTCAGTTGCAGATTTTCCACAGTCCTCAGGAGATCTTTGTGGATCATACCCTTCCAAAAAACTATGGCAGTTTTTGATCAGGAAAGCTAATGAATATGAAGGAAACAATCCCAAACAGGACTCAGCAAAGCAGTAAGGTGACTTCATGTCTAAGAGCCCATTCACAGCCACAAAATAAGCCTCCCAGTGGGCACCTACTACGCTGAGGGAGAGGCAGTGTGGCCACGTGCAGCCTGACCAGCACAGCCCAGGTAGAGTTCTGCAGTCAGCAAAGAAACAGCATCAGTGGTGCAGCCCTTCAGAAAGCAAACCTCCATGCGCGGTCTCTCTTCACGTCTCCTCTCCTTTCACTCTTCCTACCACCAAACATCTTCACCCTGTCCTCCTGCTCTGACCTGGTCCTCACATGATTGCTCCTAGCCCATAAAGTGTTCCTAGAAATAGGTCCTTGCTCCTCAGAATGGTACTTTGTGCTAGATCTTGCCAATGGTTTGGAAAAAAAAAAAGTCTTTAAATCCACAGTAAAAAACAATCACCCCCCTGATACTTACCATCTCTTTCCACATTCTTAAGGTGCATTAGGTATAAGCGGCAAGGTATTGGCAGCAGGGGACTGCAGAAGCAGCCTCCATGAGGAGAGGCTGTGGCTACCCCAGCCCGACATAGCTAGTTCCAGCCTCTTCCTCAATGGCCTCCCTGCAGGGCACAGCTGAGCCCATCACAGAAGCCAGTGGTGCCTCTGGGAAAATGTACATAAGAAAGGGCCAAATGCTGCCCAGCAGTAAAGGGTGAGGAAAAAGTGTGAAAAACAACCCTGCTAACACCCAGGTGAGAGCAGGAGGAGGGGAGGAGGTGCTCCAGGCACCCCAGCAGAGATTCCCCTGCAGCCTGTGGAAGAGCCAGTGCAGCAGAAGGTTTATCCTGAAGGACTACAGCTCATGGGAAGGCCCCACACTGGAGCAGGGGAAAAATGAGAGGAGGAAGGAATGGCAGAGAGGAGCTGCTATGGACTGACCACAGCCACCATTCTCCACCTCCCTGTACTGCTCAGGGCAGCAGGCTAGAAGAGCTGGGAATGGAAGAGTGAAGGTTCTTCATCTATGAAATGAAGAGAATGGAGATGTACCTTTCAGGACCCTTTCTGAGAGGGATCTATAAGGACTATGTAATACTTGCGTTTTGTTACTGATATGTTTTATATGTGAGATCAGTTTGCATGGGTTGTTTGGACAATTCAACAGACAACAGTCTTCCATTTTAAAATTTGTAGAAACTTATTCCTGTCCTACTCTGCAGCATTATTCAAGACAATGTTCTGCCCAGTTAATTAACTTAGAAATCTGAAAAGGACCTGCAAGGAGCACTAACTAGCACACTGCTGCTTAGGCTCCCATAAATTCTTGATTCACATTGGCAAGCCTGATCCAAATCCCAGTAAAGTCAATAGGAATCTTTCTATCAACTTCTATGCACCTTCCGAGTCATTTCAAAGCTCCACTGACTACACAACATTTCTCAAAGCAGTATTAAAAAAAAAAAGGTGTATTTGTAACGTTTTATTTTTGATCTCCCACCCCTACTAACAACATAAGATGGCTAAAAAACCCTATATAATTCAGTTTACTCAACTGATAAGTTATTCATTTGTTTGCAGACAATATTGCAAGAAACAAGAACTGATTCAGTAAAGTCTAATATTTCTCTTAAAGTTCTGGCTCATTAGTGAGCAGCCAATTAATGGACAGGATACCCAGTTCTCAGCAGGCACATCTAACTGTCAGTGAGTGAAGGAGAACGATCCTTCAGAATTATGTAAACAGTCCTCATAAATGTAGCAAGGTGCTACAAACAAGTATTCAACTACCCTCTCCTGCTGGGAAGTGAAAGAGGCTTGAATCATCCGTCTGTGGAAACGGACCAGAGAAGAGCAAGGCTTTGATTTACTGAGTGGGAAGGACGCTGCAGCAGATTGCCAGTAACTTCTTTATGCAAAGCCCACAAGCTACAAAGATGGAACGTGACTGCAGGAGGGATGAACAGCCATCCTGGAAATGAGCAAATAATTTATCCAGAACCAATTGTCCATTACTGTTCACAAAGAAATGTTTAGAGTCTAAAACATATTCATTATTTCAAATTGTTCAATTTATTTCTTCAGCAAATAAGGTATGTATTCTGAAGATACTCAAGTTGTGAAATGTACAACTGACTACTCCATTCACAATCTGCATTGTCTTGGATAGTTGATTTATTTGCATAATTTAATTACATAACATAAGGCAGGAAAATTGAGCCTTTAATCACCATGAGTAATCTTTACTCAAGGAAGAAGTCCTATTGAAGTCCAAAGAGTAAAGACTTTTCAACATTAGAAATGAGTCAGAATGTGGCCTTATTCATAGTGTGTGCTCTGAGGTAGTTTTACTCCTTGCTTTTCAAATATATACCTATGCCACACAGTATTTTCAGGAAGCAGCAATAAATACCTCTTGACTTGCTTAGCCAGCATAGCACTAATTCAAAACTTAAATACTATGGAGAAGGTTCAACAGCTTAGGTAGAGGAAGGAGAGGGGAGAAATACCTGTCTCTCCAGAGTCTACATGTTCATGAAGTGCATTCACACTTAAAAAAAAAAAAAAAATAAAAAATTCATTGTTTCCAAATCTAGATAAACATTAGTAGGATAAAGGAAAGTCTAAACATCATACAGCAAATGAAAAATAAGACAGAACTGCACCCAATTAGCTTTTAGCACCACAAAAAAAAAAAGAGCTGTTCTGTCATCATTTCTGGAGGTCTTCAGGAGGGATCTAAATTGCTATTGTGGGAAGAGCACTAATAGAAAAAATTACAAACATATGCTAACTTGTGGTGTTTTGTATGCCAATTAACAACACAACAAGCCCTCCCCCCCAACAAATTAGACAAACTGAACAAGCAATATTCTTTATTAAGATAAGCGTTGTAAAGGAGACAGCAGCACAATAAGTTGACAAGAAAACCTCTGTACGCTAACAAGAGTGATGGCATGAATCTGAAGTGAACCTGTAGCTGCAAATAGCAATGAGCAGAGACACCACACAGCACACTACCCGGTTCCAGGGCAACAGTTTCAGAATTACTGTCAGTGGGCATCTGTAACCTACACGTGCACCTGTAAAGGAGAGGGTATGGGAGGATTGAAAGTGAAGGAATGCCCAAAAGGAATTTTTCCTACAAATGAATGACACTTTTGTGGGTTTTTTTTCTTTTTACTTAAAAGGCCACATTTTTTGCAAAAATGTGGTTTCAGCACCAAGGAATTTGAGCATCAGTTGTATCAGCCATTTCAGTTAGGTATCTCTAACTTTCATTGAGAAAAGGTGAAGAAAAGGTTCAAACCTACCTTGTTCTATTTAGAGATTGACACAAAGCAGCAATAAAAGCAGGTCTAGCCAGTAATTTGAATGTCAAGCTACTTACCTCCCATCATTATTATTTCAGTTTGTACCTGCCTGAGTAGAGTTTTGCCCACATCTGTTACGCATGGTTCATTACAAGAGCTTGCTAATAAATAAACTGTTTTAATAATAGAGTTTTGGGTCTTGCCCTACAACAAAGTTATCATCTATATCTTAAGCCTTTTATCCTCCTTTTATGTGGAGGATGGAATTTCCTTTTGTAGAGGATTTCACAATTTCATTTTGCTTTCTTGGGGGGGGGCGGGGGGGGGGGGGGGAACACACCAAACTCTGGATTTGGAAACATCTCCAGATATTGAAAATATTGCTCTAGATCAAAATGTTTCAGTGTCGGTGGACACTGCGATAGGATTGTGCAATAGGGCAGAAGCAGCAAAAATATTGTCAGCTGCTCATACCACTCACTCCAAAGCATTGAGGGGATGTGGGTTTTCTGGTGGCAGGTGTGGTTTGGGTTTTGGTTTTGTTTCAACATACACCATCTCTCAGATCAAGCATTCAGACTTCGGGTCTCTCAATCCCTCAATTAGGCTTGTGCAAATGTACCTGGTCTTTTTATGCTCTTCTCCTTCCCTCCTCCCCTTTTGTTCTTCTCTTCCTGCTTCCCCAGCCTCACAATGAAGCCTCTCAGACTTGGCAAGAGCTCCTGGGCCCCAGCCAGCTGCTATTTCAGTCCCAGGTCATGCTTTCAAGGCACAGTCCTGTTAGCAGGGTGGGGTTACATTGCAAAGTGCAAACCTGAGCTAAAGAGCAAACCTGAGTTAAAGAGCACGAGGCCCTGGGAGAGCACACCACACAGGTGCTGCTGCGTGCGGGGAGCCTCTCCATATTCAGCACCCATACAGGCCAGTGGAAACAGGGAGCTACCTCTCACCAAGCCAGATCAGATACTGGCATGACCACATTAACACGGTGCTGTGCCAGAGTTAACACATCCCATTTTTCTAAAATGCACTGGATGGGGCAATAGCTTTTCTGCTGAAATTGAGCTAGTGCTACTTTTGCTTTATTTATGAATCTCAGCCAAACTTTGTTTAGTTTAGTTCCTCAGTACTCTACCCCATTTAACACATTAACTTTGCACTGAGGTCTAAGGGAATAAACCCAGCAACAGGGAACAGAGGAGGCCATTAATTTTTCCTGGGTCTTCTAAGCTGAGAGTTAATCCTCAAGGCTGCAGAGACACAAGTCCTCTGCTCTCACAGGCATATTGCTTGTATGAAAAAAGGAATGTTGAAATTTGATGAGGAGAAATAGCAGATCTGCTTTAAGTTCAGTCAAGAAAAACATATCTATTTTTTAGCCATTCAATTACATGTTACCAGTTACCCTTTTCTTTAAAACAGTCAGAATTAGCCACAGCAGAAAGACTGGTGCAGTGAGCGGTCCCCACAGAGAGGATAACACCTAAACGTGATGGAAATCTGTGAGAGCAACTGTTGGTTTCTGCCACACCTCCTGCCAGTCAGCAGGCTAAAGAATCAGCCGACTTTCTAAGACTTCAATAAAGTGAACTGAGGGTAGTGGATGCACAAGGGAATACACGAGGTAAACTTCACCCTTGCAGTGGTGCAGAATGAAAGAGTTAAAAGAAGTTCCCTTGCACATATTCTACAGAAACTTACATGCCCAGAGGCACTGCATTTGGCTTCCTGTACCTTATGTTTTTCCTTTTTACTTACCCCTAGTGGTTCATTATTGCAGGCCTTTTGACTTGTGAGAACAAGACTCACTATTCCCTCTGGGAGTTTCGCCACTGCCCTCTCGCTCCTTGTTACTCCCTTTTCTGTTTATTGTCTTCCAACTACCGCTCCCATTCAGGTTGGGAAAGGAGGTAAAAGGCAAAATTTCTATCTTGATTTCTCCCTCCTCCACAATCTCTTTTCAAAATCGTTTTGCTTTTAATAAGACAAAGACCACCATAAGGTAAAGACAACCTGGTATCTTGAGCCAGGCAGGTACCTTTAGGAAGCAGAGAGAAAGGAACCCATAGGCCAATCTAACAGACATCACAGAGTGATTTGGGTTGGAAGGAACCTTAAAGATCATCTAGTTCCACCCACCACCACCACGGGCAAGGACACCGTCTGTTTGACCAGGTTGCTCAAATCCCATCAAGCCTGGCCTTGAACACTTCCAGGGATGGGGCATCCACAACTCTGGGCAGCCTCTTCCAGTGTCTCACCACCCTCAGTGCAAAAAATTTCTTCCCTATGTCCAATCTAAATCTACCTTCTTTCAGTTTAAAATTGTTTCCCCTTGTCCTGTCACTACAGGGGAGGTGGAAGTGAAGATGGGGACCAGCGAGGCAGGTCTGTGTTGGCCCAGGGGCCCATCAAGTGGGGGGTCCCACCAGACCCACCCCAGACCCTTCTCCCAGCCTGCCCCAGCCCCTCACAGGGAGCAGGAGGGGACATAGGGGGGGCAAGTGGACTCACAGGACAACAGTGGCCGCAGCCAGCCCCAGGGGGAGGCTGTGCAGGGGGCAGCTGCTCAGGTCCAGCCTGATACACCCACACCGCCTTCGGACTCCGAAGTGCTGGCTGTAAACCGCCTGAATCTTCCCCTCCCTTTGAATCTGCCTGCAGTTTAATCAAATCGGGCTCCAAATACTCTGTGCTTGCAAGCCTCCTACACTTGTTTGCAAGATTCAAATCCTTAGAAGAGGCAGAGGCTACTTTTATACAGTAACGGTCATCTCAGTAACAAGTGCTTGCAGACATGTTGTTGCACTAAGAACACCCATTTTCTATTAGTATCAGTCAGATACTAAATGTACTCACAGTAAACTTGATTATATGTGCACAGTCTTTTATTTATCATAGCTTTTTGCCCTGCCAAGTTTTTGCCTACCTTAGTGGTTGAAGGAACCAATTTGTGAACATAGAAATCCTCTTTATGTCAGTCTGAAAAAAAACATTTTAATATTTCAGACCTTATTTGTCCCTCTCTACAGTAACTTGTAGCTTCTTGCCCTTCTAGCAGGAAACGGTGACACAAGGCTTGAAGTAGCAATTGCATCTTTCGCTCTTTTGTTCAGCCACCTTTAACTTCCACAGGGGACAGAACAGCTGACTGAAAAAGCACAGGAGGCCAAGCTCAAGAAAGATGAAAGTGGTTGAAGAAGAAAGGTAAAAAAAAAAAAAAAAGAATAAAAATAATTTACTGCAGGATTTTTCTAAATATATCCATTTTCCTGGTGGATGCAATAGTGTGTGTGGTGCATGTTTTCTTTTTTAAGAATAAATAATTTGCAGTTGTGTGAAGTTTAACTACAACAAATCTTTCAAACTGAAGCTACATTTTCTTTGTATGATTAATATGTTACATTACAGCTTGCTTATAAATTAAAGGAACAGAATTTGATGTACTGCAAAGGAATTGTATATTTTCCCTCCTAAGCTACAGTGCCTATAAACCATTTCCATCACACTTCATTTTTAATTTGAATTCATAAATGGTTGTACATTTCTTTGTGGTTTTAAATAAAAAATGATTAAAGGCTGTAAACATAAATGTTTATTAAAGGAAAAAATATGCTGATCTGAAATTTCAGGAATTAAAATATATGTAAAATATAAGAAAGGAGAACAAATAAGATTTCTATTTAAGCCCTGGGAATTTAAAGTGAAATTTGAGGCCTTCCACTATAAATGCATCTGTGTTTGACCAGGGGAGGGTGGTAAGGGAAGGCAAGGGTGAGGCAATGGAAGGTCTGGAACAAGACTTCCCCACCCCACCAGGTCAGGGATTTTGTGAAGTCAGTTTAGGCAATCGGTAGCTAATCACTGAAAGGAGCAGAGCCTATGGAATTAAAAGCAAAGTAACACAACTTCCCACAAGATGTCAAACCTCATTCCTGCCCATCTGTAAATATAGGCCACCTGAATGTCTAACCAAATTGGACCTTCAGACATTATCATAACCTTAGTGAGGCCAGATCCCAAGTGAAGACTCAGATCTTTTGGTAACCTCAACATTATGCCTATAGAGTTAAAAGCTCTGAGGTAGGCTTTAGTAACAATCTTTAGGTGAAGCATAAGTGTTAATGCACGGGTCATGCTTTCATTGAACGGGGACTCTATATTCACATTCTGTTTATTATACCTCTCATCTAATTTAAGGAGAGATCACCATCACTACTACAATGACCAGCAGGGGGAAGTAATTTTAATCACATTAGAAAGAAAGTCATTAGCATGGTATCAGACTGAAATTTTGCAAAATGTTTTCTATTACATATATAGTAAGCTAAATTACAACTGCTTTTAATGTCTCTTTCAATAAGGTATTTTGCCTGTCAGTAGCAGTCTTTCAGAAGTCTACTATTAATGAAAATGATGGCCCTGATTCTACACATATAAATTCATAATTACATAAAAATTCATAGCACCCCTGCCTCACCTCTCCATTGACTGATTTCAGTGGGAATGTGTTTGAAATAAAGCACATAAAAAATTTTCAAGTATCAGAATGTGAGTGATTCAAAATCCTTTTTGGCTCCCACACAGAACTGCTGTAGTGTTAACAACAGTAGATCAAACTGTTTAGAACAAACTGGAAGGCTACATTCAAAACTGCACATCACATTTTTTTCAAATGGAAACAGCTCCCATTTCACATTCTAGCTGCTGGGAGTTCCCATTTCCAAAACAGCAAGGTTTCTCCAGAGGAGAACGGCATGATACTGGAGACCTACACTGTGCTCAAAGCATTTTAACTTTTACTTCTTCCATTTCATAGGGGAAGGTGGGTTACAAAACCCCTGAGTTTTCTGTCCAACAATGCTGACATTTTCTTAGAGAGTACTGAATATAGAGATCCCAGGTTTATCATTCAGAAAACGCTCATGCAGTGCATGTATGTGCAGTATGATTATATAAAATTAGAAGTCTACAATTCAGAAAACAAAAAAGAAAACAAAAGCCCCCACATCATGTTTTGTCTGTTTTGTTTCAGCAGAAAAAAGGAGACAAACAAGAAACTGGCAAATAATTTAAGTTTTAAAAGATGTTCAACTTTACATTATGATGTGTTTTTCTTGGTCTGATCTGGTGACCAGGGACAATTCTCTCTAAATTCCATCACTGATCATGGTTTCAGCTGATGAAGAAACCCCTCAGACCCTAGCACACAGTTAGACACAAAGTGGTGGTCAGGTCATGTAGAGTGCTTTCAGGTAAGCAGAATCAAGGTCACACCACCACTACAAACATGCAGCAACACAGATCCAGACTTTAGAGAGCCCAAGTGCAGCAGGGAAGCACCAGGACTGTCTTGCTCTTTAGAGCATGCTAAAGGTGGTATGCATGTAATAGAAACAAAGTTTAAGATTTTTATTCTATACTGGATGAGAATTTCTACATCTCAGACAGAATCAGTAATCCTGCACTTTGTGTCTGCAACAAGTGTAGGGAAGCCCCAGCCAGCAGGACCCAACAGGCTGCTTAGGGAATCGTATTTGTATCAGGAATGTTGTTTTGCTTGGCATTTCCTGCCTGACTGGTTCTCTTCCTAAATTAAGACAACTAAAGTTTGGTGGTTAAAATGTTTACTTTTGCTGTGATTGCAGTAAAAGCCCATGTCCTCATAAGAAGCAATTTGCAGAAGACAATGCAGGGCAGAAAATCAACTCATAACAACGTCCAACAAACCAAGCCTGTAACATTTGTGCTGGGGACATTGGCAAACTCATGAGCAATCTTCCAATTGCACAGAAGATATTTAAGCAAACACAATAGCCTAGATGATGCTAAATTGACCCCTCTTGCAGACAAACTGCTTAGTCACTATTTAGCACAAGTGGCAGCTGCAAACATCTGTAGACTGTTCAGCCACTAAGCCTTTGTCAGTGATAGAAAATAAAAGCAGACTTTTTTCTTTTTTACAGATGAAATTTGTTTTGCTTCACTTACAGATTGACCCTGCTGTAAACTCATATTTATTTCAGCCTACATTCCTAGCAAATTTAAGCCTTCTTTTGAAATCAGTGGGCACTGCAAGCACAGAATCAATTCCTAAACTGAGGTCCAGACACAATGATGAAGTCTCACAATAGACCTCATTTGCTGCAGTGTTTATGCATTTATTTATGAAGACCAGCTCCTCTGTATTGAAACCTCCTGCCACAGTTCAGGGTTGTTTAAGAATTACAAGGAGTACAAAATGGGACTAGCTGCCAGTGAGGAGAAATTATCCATAATATTTGGGCTTCTTATGGTAGCTTAGACATATTCTCAGAAGAAAAAATTCCCCTCTGAAAGAAACATGTCTTGGACATAGTGGTGTAACTTTTTTCTTACTGTCTTATGCATTCTAAAGCTAACTGGGTAAAGATCAGTCACTCTTTCTAGTTGTGTATCATCTGCAAGTTTGCAGAGTCTGCACTCTGTCCCACCGTACAGGTCATTTATGAAGATGTTCAACAGCGCGGGCCCCAGCATTGACCTCAGCTGTGGCATACACCACCAATGACTGGCCTCCAGCTGGACTTTGTGCCACTGATCACAACTCTGAGCCGGGCAGTGCAGCTCATTTTCAGTCCATCTCACTGTCCATTTATCTAGCCCATTGGTTGTCTGTGAGGATATTATGGGAGACAGTGTCAAAAGCTTTGCTGAAGTCAAGGTAAACCATATCCACTGTTCTCCACATCAAAGTAGGCTAGCTTTCTGCACAGCCTCCAGCTAGTGTAGGGTTTTTCTTATTCCGTCTTCTTTCCTTAAGCTCAACGTAAAAGAGCTTTATCTGCCCACCATAAAAAAAAAATAAATAATTCAAACTCATTTTGAATACTTTAAGGAAGATGCATAACTGACTATGTATACTTTTAATGCTAACTGCAAAATTAAATACTACAGTTGAGTAAATATCAGTTATAGTTTGGACGTTAAGTGGAAAATTAGGCATGAAGTGAATATACAAACCTTCTCCATGTTCTAAACTTAGAGTATCTGCTATCTCACAGCCCTGTGGAAGATCCAGTGCAGCTAATTCAAAGTTTTCTCATTTATTTCAATAAGGTCAGGACCAAATCCCTAGGTTTCATTATCAAGCAGCTATCAGAAAACACTGAGTTCTTTACATACCAGCTCCTAATAGAGATGGGAGACACAATCTGAAAAGCCCAGGCTTTAAAAGCACAAGGCAATAGAATGATGCCTCCCATGAGACCATACATCAGTTCAGAGGGATATAGCTCAGCCACAAAACAATCCAAAACAAGGCTTTTTAATCTCACGCAACAAACCAAAACATTCAAACATTTCTCACAAGTGCCGCATCCAAATTCTCTGTTCACAGACAGCATTGTGGGAAGCAAGATGCTTTTTCCACTTCAGGTTCTCGTGAACACCTCAGTTATCAGGAGTTCTCAAGAAACATTCACTATTGCTCAAAATTACAATCTGACATTAGTTTGTAAATATCCCAAAAGCCACTAGGTTATTTCCACCTGTAGGGATTGGTGGTACAAACACAGCTACATACACAAAGCCAAAACCAGAGCTTCAAGGTAGCTCTGTTTTTCTTAAGGATCAGAAGGATTTTGCCTCAGTTTCTCTCCCAGTTTCCATTCCCACACTTACCTTTAAGAATTGATGAAGAAGTAGGCAGGCTGCTCCCTGTTCTGCCACTGTAAGGTCCTTTGTGGGACTGCAGGGTACAGCAGCAGGGTACATTCTGCTTAGAATGATCAATGGTAGTTTTAGAGCATTTTCACACTTTCCACAATAACCTTTGTAGCAGCCTGCTGGAAGCCTAAAGCTCACAGTCACGTCCACCATTTCAGTGCAGTTGGCAGCTCTCATGAGAGGGAAACTAAATCAAAACAAGCCTCTTCCTGTCCAGAGACACACTGGTAGCAAACCAAGAATAAGCAGTTGGAGTGCATCCCTGCACCTTTCTCGGGGGGGGGAGGCCAGAAACGCTGATGTGCCTTAGTTCATTTTCAGAAGTTTTACAGATTTCTAGAAGACTGTTTAAATTTCCACAGAGCTTAAGACAACTTGAAGTGCAATATACTAGCCCAAATACATACAGAAACTAGGTATTATGAGTTTTACTAATACCAGGGAATGGCAAGAGCAGGACTGCTCCAGAATACAGGAGAAGCCAGGGGCCGAGGAAGACCATGGCACCAGCAGGGCTGTGTCCTCCCCAGCAGGGTGCAGTCCCATCATGCCCAAGCTAGGCAAGCAGAGCAGGATGGTGATAACAAAAGGTCTCATCAACAGTCCAGCAATCATCAGGGAAAGGCAAGGCAACAAGTCACATTTGAGGTCAAACAAGGAAATCCAAACAACAATTCAGAAACAGCAAGGAAGTAGGCTGAAAGCCTGAGTTTAAATAGGGCTCCTGGAGCAATGGGCCTCTGTGAGTGTGTGTTAAGGTTCCAGGTGAGGCTGATTATGGCAATCAAGGCCTATCAGTGCATTTGGGGCCCTGACAAGTAATTTGATTTTACATTAAATAAATTACAAGGAAAATAGGAGGGGTTTCCTATATAAAGCACATTTGTCATTCCTCTCAAGCCTGGGGCCTCGCCAGCTCTTCTCCTCTGTCTTTTTCATACTCTAAAAATGGAAAACAGATCCACAAGCAATGACTGTCCTTCACAGAAACTGTGAACTTCCAGCTGAATTGTGTTCAGATATAGCCTGCTTGACAGGGCTAGAGTTCCTAAGGAGCAAGGCAGGACATTGCCCAAGGATGAAAATAATTTTGGAGCTTATCCCATGTACTCCATAACCTGAAAGTATCTCTTCCTCTTCCAAAATCCAGCCAGAGTGGAACACAAGACTACCTGGATCAGCTCACATAGGCAGGACCATAATAATGAAAGCTGATAGATTCATTATTAATTTCATATTTGCTTCCCTTGCTTTGCAATTAAACATTATTCACTAATAATTCTATACCACGTACTTTAGCCCCTAAATGTGGATTAAAGTGCCTTTAATTGCATACTGTCCTTGATAGTTCTTTTTACTACTATCTTAAAAGACAATGCTCAAAAGAAGTCATCTCCCTGAGATGGAGTGAGTCACAGTATGACTCACTTACTGTTTTCTTTCATAGAACTGCATTCTACTTCCCTGTTTTAAGTGTTATAATGGGCTGTGTTTCAACCATGATAGAGCTAAGATATGCACATTGTATAGTCACCACTTTGCAAGTTAATTTACTACCACACAAACCATTTAGAGTTCTCCCAAGAAGCTTAGAAGGCTTTAATATCAGAATCTTTCTCCAAGGTCTGCTTTGGTACCAATATTTGATTAAATTAAAACCTAATTAAAGTCTAAAATGAATGATGTGCATTTTCTCTGCATTAGACAGACCTATTTGCATTCCATGAAAGACCATTGACATGGCAGCATGCCATTTGATACAGTTTAATTCAATGATGTCCCAATGAAATCTGTCTTTTTACCTACCAGCTCTTTGCCCCACATAGGCTATATTTGTCTTCTCTACCAGATGCCCAGGGCCTAAAGGTTTAGACAGTTTTCATTACCTGAGGTAGATAGTGGATAAAAAACATTTAATTGGTAGTAGCCAGTGCACTGAACCATTCCTTTTCTTTCCTTTGTCCCCACTTCCACTGATTCTGATTACAAGACATTTTGATCAGGTTTTGTTCCTGAGTGTGAGAGGCATTCATCAGTACCTGAAATCCGTCATTAACTATCTTCCCCTTCAGGTGTTCTCTACTTGTTCCCAGGCATTTTGTTCAGCAGAAACTCACTAAAGCATAGCAGTGTTCATAACAACCAGTGAATTTTAATTATTTTCATACAAGGAAAGCTGTCTTAAAGTCGCAACCAGAACAATTATGGCATTTTAGCTGAAAACAATGGGATGGTATTTTGTTATTAGAGGTGCATTTCAAGGGGGATTCCTTGTTTTAAGGCAAAGATCCCTATTGCGTCTGTATTGATGCAGAGAGGAAAGCTCATCTGTGGCATAGAAAGTAGCACTGTTGTCTGCCACAAACATTTGGCAGAGATAATCTCAATTTAGAAGAGAATGGAAGTGAGTTGGTCACTCATAATCAAGAGAGAGCAAGTAAACAAGGACAGAAAAGCAAAACTTTCATCATGCTATAAGCCTCCTATACTCAGTCTCTGACAGGAATTTGGGAAGAAAATATGAATGTAATTATCATGAATGAGTATGATATTTAAAAGTCCACAAAAATTGATATAAAGAACTCTTATCAAAACTGCTTCTTGACAGGTCAGATTTACAACTGCTTGCTCAGAGTGCTGGCAGGTATTCTTTGTGTGTTTTATTTCTTATGCAAAACAAGGCATCCTGAACAGGAATGCGAGGTGGGTCTTTTTAATTCAGTGACAAAGCCATTCATTGTCACAAATATAGTTTTCTGATTCTGGGCAACAAAAACCTGTCCTTTATGAAGTCTTCCAAGTGGCAGTCCTGGTCATTTGCCTTCAGGCCTCTCTTCCTTCCCTTTGCTTCTTCCTCTGCTCTTGCAGCAGAACAGTCCTGCCTTTCCTATACCTTAGGCTTCTGCTTAGCACTGCATGAGAGACAACCCAGTCTCATTCTTCTCCAGCCTTGGATTCAAAAAACCCTACACCCAGAGACAGTTCTTGAGATGTTCACAGCACTAGCTTGCTTCAGGCTATCCAAGATCTTTCTCTGTTACTGCCTTCCTTGCTTCTACAAGTTTTTACTACTCATTAGAAGCCACGCAGTAGACCTCCCTAAACCACTTTTTCCTCCTTTTTTTCCTGTGTATATTCACTAACTGCAAATAGAGCTCTCTTCCAGGTCTTGTTATAAGGGGCCATGTCAACCTGTATCTTGGGACTGAGCATCATGTTTTTGCTATAAGTCACACAATTAATATCTAAGAACATTTTTCCTGTTTGTCCCTGTAGACTACATCTCTTACAGAGCTTAATCTAAAAGGCCATTTAAAAGGCTAGTAAGCCACTTATTACAACATCATGTTTAACCATAGTGATTTGTTGCTGCATTTTGGTAATGAGTATTTAGGATAGGAATATTCCTCATCACCTCTCTGAATTAATGTCATAAATTAACTTTACACCAACTTATATATTTCAAAATTAATATAGTAGATAACTGATAGATATTGATGTATTTGTCAAGCCTCGTCCATGTAGGCCATATAAAATCTCTACTGAAAGACCAATCAGATTCCCAGTTAATGTATTTTTTGCTTCATACAAGTCCCTGGAATTTTTCTGAATTGTACTTGCTGAGCCTGTAATGGAAAACAGTTGACTGTTTGCTGTGGGTAAGGTAGGAAAGAGAGAATTAAGTATTCTGCTGTTAGTCCATATCTGTTAAATCTCAATTTGTTCTGCTGTTTTTCTAAAATGAAACCTGTTGGTAAGTCTTCTATGATAACTTCATACATTAGGTAAATCTGCTTACTGCCTGTTGCAATTCTACTAATAGCAATACTGAAGCACTAGACATTATTTCCTTACATTTCTCTGATGTAGGAAAGAGCTACTGTCCTTTTAGGTATGGAAAACAAAGACCCAGAGAGGTCAAGTTAGATATCAACTCAAACTCATACATTTGCCATTGGGCATCACTTTGTTTGGGAACCAACAGTGTGAATTCCCTCTCAGCACTTACCATTGCTTAACAACTGATTTCCATTAACAGCATTATGCCAATTATCTAATCAGCCATCAAGGTTTCCTTTGCAGTTTTCTCATGTTAACGAACAAGATTATTTGCAGGTTTCCAAGTTCTTTTTGTTTTTTCAATAAATCTAAATTATGACTGACTAGTGGTATCCCAAGTCTTAGTTGGGATAGGGTGTGGAGCAGGACTAAGCACTTTGAGGTGTCAGAAAGATTCAGAAACTGAGTGAGAAGCAAGACATAAAATGGCCACTGGCAGCAGAAAGCAGTAAGGAGTACTGCTACTTGGGGGGAAGTGGGAGGAAGTTCATTTGGCAGGAGAGAAATTTTAGAGGTTTCCGAGGGCTGAGTTGCTGAGAGTTGAATGGGAAGTGAGAAAGACAGATGTAAGCCCCTCACCTTGTTCTGCCACTTTGACTGCCATTGCCAAAGCAGACAGTTCTCTCTGGCCTTGATCCATCAGACAAGGCAGCATGAGAATGTGTTTCCCAGGCACTGCTGAGACATCTAATGATGCCTGCAGCTATCCATAACTCAGCTGAATGTGTGACACCTCAGCAGAGAGGCAGGGATGCATGACTACTATGTAAAATACATGACATGCTCTCCACAATGTGCCCTTCTTTTATTTCCTCTGCAATGGTCAACCTTTTTGGAGTTAAAGAGCCGTATTTTCTCTGTTCCCCTCCCCTCCTGTCCTTTTTCCAAAGTTATCTGTGGAGATGATTCTCTCTTCTTGCTGGCACAATATTTGCCATAGTGACCAGTCTTTCTGAGCAACGTGCCATGTCCAGACCCAGCTTACACGGATGAGTGGTCCTAACCACATGAAGGACAATTTGAGTCTGCTATGTCAGTCAGGCTTTTTGGCTGGCTGGTATTATGATTAATATAAATATGCCCTTGAGAAGCTAGAAGATAACTGTGCCTCATATGATTCAAAGAATACATAATTTTCTCTTATCCACTGGCCAAGGTTATGAACAAATGTATGGCCATATGTAGAGAAGGAATTATATTAAGCTCATTAAAAATAATTTGACAGGAAACAGAGGATTCATTTCCACAAAACTGGACTATGAGTGAAATAATAAAACATAACTGTCTTTTCTTTAGCAATTCAATGTAATTTCTGTTATATTGCTGGGACATTTATGATACAGCACGTGTATCTTGATAAAAACCTCTATCTTACAAGCATGTTCAGCATTTGTTCGTGGCAGAGGAAGTGAAGGTAATTTTCCTTCAGTCTATATTTGGTTATGTCCACGACAGGAGTCAGCAGATATAATTCTTTAGGTATTTTAGAGTTAAAGTGATATAAAAAATCCTGGATTGGTATTTAGCCTAATCCTACAGATAGTGTTAATTTAAACATTATCTGCCCAGGATGACCAGTTAATATTTACTTTACAACTGTCATATTGAGGCTAAAGAATTACATATTTAGCTATTTATCTGATCCATTAGTCTCTCTTCCACAGTTTGGTAGCTGATTTGATATTCAGTGTATCATAGATAACTATCATGTTATAGCTAAATTAAATGTGCATTTGGAAATGTTCATTAATACCATTATCATTAATTGGTTCTTACCTGAATCTCACTGCTGCAGGGACTCTTCAGATTAAATGACAGATTGCAGCTAGCCTTTTTTTAAAGTAGAATTTTAACAGCCTCCACACATTGCAAATGAAGTCTAACGAGCCAAATCCTGTTCTCCTACTGATTTAAAAACAAGGTGATAGCGTTTAGGTTATTCTTACTTTACACCAAGATATCATGGTTCAGAATCTATCCCAGTTTGCTTTTTTCTTGTATTTAGTGCAAAATTATATCTAGGCATCTTAATCTTTGGAGGGAAGAATATACATTAAAATTAATTTAATTTTGCCTTTTACAGAACACATTTGCTGAGGTACATACAGAAACATTCAGGAAAAGCCTGAACTTAGGTTAATCAGCAGCACTCACATACATGAAGCCCTCCCTTGCACTAAGCCTCTCTTACTTTGAACCTCACCTACCCACTCTGATGTCCTTGTAACTCCTCCGAGTTTAGCTGTCATCCGCCAGTGTAGTCCTGGCACTACACGGCAACTGAGATACCAACTGACTGCAGCTAAGGATCTGGCCTTGGGAATACACAGGCACAGGTGTGTCTGGGACGGTCATGCATCAGATACTACATGTTCAATGGCCTTTACACCTTAAGTTGCACCTGCAGTGCACAGCTAAGCTGTCAGTCTGTAACATAAAACAACCCAGTAATTGGAATAGCAGCTGGCTTGTGACCCATTAAGACACTCTCTCATAGAGCTCGCCCTCCCCAGATTGTTTCTGAGCATCTAAGTGAAACGCTTTCTAAAAGAACAGGCAAAGGAAACCACAGGAGTCATGCTAAAACCCTGGAATACAGAATTTAGTCACTTCTACCAACATTGAATGAGTCCTCAAATCACAATGGCTATTGGACTCCCAGCCTCCCCATCAGAATGCAAAAAGATTAAGCAGTATTTTCTCATACATAAAGCTATATCCCATCTGATTAAAAGCAAATGAGATTCTTGGTCCAACTTGTAGGATTAAGCAACTCCTAGAGAGATGCGATGAGTCCTACAACATAGTTGTTATTAATAATTTACTCATAAAAGAATCCACACCGGGACTGACTATAGGTATAAAGAACTATTTTGTCTTGGTCAGCATATTAATTGACTTCTTGACTTCTCTCACACAATGTAAAACAGATTGTCTGCTGCTGCAAAGGAAGTGCATTTAACCATCCAGCTGGTGAAGTCCTACATGGCAGACACTTGTATTTGGAACAGCCATTTCAAAGAATGCAGCAGCCATTTACAAAACTTCAGCAAAGGAGATTTGTTGAAAAACTGGTAAGTGCTAGCAGAGAGAAATATGTTTGTGTGTGGCCATATGCATGAATGTAAAAGGAGGAAGGAGACTCTTCTAACTCTCTTTTAATCCTGCAGGAATTCTCCACATGATTTCAGCATAGAGAATATAATTTTTTTCTTAACATGGCAGTTTCTATTCTGCAAAAATGACACCTGAAGGAGCATTTGAACAAAAAAAAAAACCCAAAAAAACCCCACCAAACAGAAAAACAAAAACAGCAGAAAAAAACCCACCAAAACCAACCAACAAACAAACACCACACACAATACTCTTCTTTTCCTTCCACAACTCAGCCCTGGATCTATAAAAGGCAAAGAATTTACTGTGTAGATACATGACACGGGTTAGTCAGTTTTTCCAACTGAGAAACACTTCACTCAGATGGCAGCAAAATGCAACATAAAGCCTGAAACATGTTAGGTAGTACACAATATGCTCTTGTAGACTCTGTGAGCAAATCCAGTCCTATAGTACAATGTATAAATGTGCCTCACACACAAGCACTATTCTTTCTAATGAAAAAAACAATAATAATAAAAAACCTTTCCTCTCATAAAATTACTAGTAAAAATGATCATTAATGGTAGGCTTTATAACAAATTCTGTTCCCCTCCTGCTGTCCTCTGCACCTGCTGCCTGTCTGGCAGATCCTGTCTCCTGCCTTGTCCAGCTATTTTAAATGATACCTTACTCGGAAATGCTTTTTAATGACAAGAGTTCTGGAAGGCTGATTCTCCATGAAGTATGCACAGTGTGAAACTGCCCCTCTTTGTCCTTATGACACAGAAAGGAAGGCTGACTTACCTGTTCTCCTGTTGGCCCAAACTTCTAGGTTATTGGTAGCTCTTTGCAGGACCACATCATCCTAAATCAGTAGTAAACCCAGTGGAGTCCATCACAGAAGAATCCTGCCAAAACAACTTTGGATCAAACTATTCTAGTGATTCCCACCTCGTCCCCACTACCACAATGAATGTAATTGAAGAAAGAAAAACAATACTTGGTTTCTCAGACTTTGTTGCTCCCCTTGTATCACAAAAATTAATTGGCCAGGCAGTGTTCACAGCCCAAGTTTTACCAAGTGAACAGGAAACCTCCTCATAGTGGATTTAACACAGAGCATGTACTAACAAAGAGGATGAAGGGAATAGTGAGATTCACCTTGTTGAACACAGTGACTCTATTTAAAAGTAGCATAAGGGCAGACTCAGAACTCAACAGCTGAGTCAGAAAAATGGATCCAATAAATGTTGAAGTTACCCATCGAATGCAGTCACTGGAGGTTTGTGCCATTTCCATGCTGACTGTAGACAGCACATAGCGTGCCCTCAATCCAACAGGGAGACGATCTGCCTTCTGTACAGCACTGCTTTTATTTGAGTCAAAGCCAGTGAGCCATTGGGCTCCCTGCCACTTAACAATGAGAAACACAAATTACAGCAGCAAATGGTCTTTTTAGCATAAACAACGTTTCCAACCTTCTCTGATTCTGCTCTTCCCTAATCCATATTTACCATTTTGGGGGACTAATTCCTCCCATTTTCCTGCCACTGTTTGCATGATTGCAGCTGCCTTTACTGATATGTGATAAATTACATGAAAATAAAGAATGAGTATATGAAAAGGATATGAAAAATACAACTGAACAAGACCCGCATTACAGGTGTGTCTTCCCCATTCCTGAGTACTAGACACAGACTGCCTTTGTTTCCCACACTCAGCTGATATGGCACAATCCCAAACTCATTTTAGGCAACAGGAATCCTTCTATTGGCTTCAACATGTTTCAGAGCAGAGGCAAGGAAGGAAAAGATGTCACAGTTACAAACCAACGTTTTTACTATTCAACAAGGAATCACTCAAAAACCAGTTTTAGCCAACTATTAGCAGAATTCTTGAAGAGGAACAAGCTGTGCTGTACAGCCCTATGCTTCTGAGGCCAATTCTTTATTTCTAAGCTCCTAAACTTAATTTTCTTTGTTGCTGACCACTCGAGAAAATAATCATTTGATCTTAGAAGTTGTTTAGCCTAGGAAGAGGCAGGAAATATAACAGAACAGCATATTCTTATATCAAAAGGTTAGTTAAGCCTCCTCGCTCCACTAAGTTTCAAAGCTTTCCTCCTAACATTTCTACTAAATTTCCCTCTTGAAAAGACTGCTACTGACAATCAAGGGAAGGAAGCAATTATGCAGTCTTGTAATACTCAAAAGATGTAAAGCTAATCAAATGTCTTCATAGTAGTTTCATGAAAGATCATCTGACCTTATGTATGCAGGTTCTGCAATGAATGCACTGGGAAGTTATATTACACCTCTTAGGGCTTCAGTGAAGACTCAGCTGCAGAATAACCTCAATTTCTCTGTTACAACAGAGTTAGCAGATATTGTTTTGGAAGCTTAAAGTCCCAGATGCATTTATTGATCAGATGTCAGCCAATTTTATGGTGATGGCCAGCTAATACCAAAGATAGCTGATTAACAACCCACGGACCAGAAGTCTGTGCTGGGTCCTGCACTTTGGTCACAACAACCCCATGCAACGCTACAGGCTTGGGGAAGAGTGGCTGGAAAGCTGCNTCAAAACCCTGACTGGGTATAGGCAACCTGCTGTAGATGACCCTGCTTTGAGCAGAGAAGTGGGACTACACAGTCTCTGGACATCCCTTCCAACCTCATCTGTTCTGTGAAAATATGCCAATCACATTTAGTATCTATGAAAAATAAAGGCATCTGTAAAGCGTCAAGTTTCTGTGTACATTCACTAAAAACATATTTACTACAGGTTTCATGTTTCCCTTGAGGCTCTCTCCAACTTCTCACCAAAGTAAATGTAACTTAGGTGCATATATAAAAAGAGAAGCAAATCTCATGACTGATACCTGTAAAATTAAACTAACTTTAATGTCTGTGATGCAGGTGGTGGTGGGGGTAATCAGAAAACTTTCAATGCAGCTTTTCACTCCAATGCACTTCCACTATCTGGAGCTTCACCAAATGTATGTAATGTATGTTTGTACACATTCACATTCAGATCTTTGTGTACTTTAAAGAGGCTATCCTCCTCTGTGGTTTAGATCATTTGCTTGCTACTTTTGGCAAAATCTAGGAGGTATTTGATGCTTCTGTTCAATTCTACCTATATTCTCCCAGTTTACCCCTCCTTGTATAATACCTCTTCTTTGTTTCTGATTTTTGTCTTTCACCTTTTACTCTTCCCAATGTGTGATTCCCAGTCAGATGACATCTCAAGATAGCCATAATACATCTGAAAACAATCCAAGTCACAGGCCTATCAGTTCAGTGCCAAAGACAGCCACTCTGTGTACAATCTGGCAGAGGCTAAGCTAACATTTTCCATCTGNAATAATTCTATGATTCTAAGTCCATTTCCTGAGACGTCCTTGGAACATACTTTTCCTGAGTCACCATACCCACCTGCTAATAAGGAATTTTCACACTACAGTAACCAAAGTCTCTTCCCTTTTGCCGCCTTTACCAACAGTCCAAACATCTTTCCTCTTCATGTGCCAAAATATATGCGCTAGGTGACTTTAAGGCAAAGATGTAAGCCTGGTTAGGTGACATTCACCTTAGGTGTGCGTCTATGTACATCCATGTACATGACATGTACATTAGATCATAAGGCAGGTACAATGACATACAAATGACCTATCTAGTAACATGGTAGAGGAATATCACAATGAACAGCTCTTGAAGACCTCTGCCTTTTCTTCCTTTTCTGTAACTTCTGCCTTTTCTCACAGTGATTTTTGCTTTGGGGAAAAGGGATTCTCCTTTATTTGAAACACAGAACCAAGCCACAGATTCATAGCCAGATTCCTATTTTAAAAGTTCTAGTGCTCAGGAATGTTTGGATTTGGGGTTTTGGTTTGACTCATGACAAAGCCAGAGCTGACCACAGCTTACTGAAGTTCAAGTTTTTACAGTCCCCCAACTTCTAGAACTTTAGGATATGTGGGTTTCATTTGTCTCTGATTTTGGTATCATTGACATGATAGCACACAATCCTGTTCTATATTATTTCCTTTAAAAGTTGGGAACTTTTTAATCACAAATAATGATTTAAAAAACCTAACATGACAAATTATTGATTATGGTGTATTTCCCAGCACTACTTCAGTGCTTACATATTGTAGTATTTTCTTTTTGTGAAACTAATGCGTATCTGTTGCTTCTAGCAGTTAGTATGTGTAACTGCAACATAATTTGAACATGCATATCAAAATATTACTTGTGGGAAGAATTATAAGTTTGTTTATAGGGTTTCATTCCTCCCAGAAATGTGACTATAAAAAATTAAAATTTTCCTGAATATATTCCTTTTATAAACACAGCAGGATTGGGAGAGCATTCCAGGATGTTTATCTGTCACTGTAGCTGGTATCACCCTATACCTCCGCTTAGCTAAAATCACTCTCTAATCAGAAAGGGTAATGGATTTGTTCTGATGACACTGGAAAGTGATCGTGCAAGTGGCAGATGTCAAAAACATCATTCTTACTGAACACTCTCTTCACAGCTGAGATTAAATAGAATAGCCTAATTGCACCTTGTGCTCATTTAGCATCTTTGGAAGTAAGAAAGTAGGATTTTAACATCTATTCTACACTCTTGTAGTCTTAAGTTTGAGCTTTGGTAACCAGAAAGAGATGAAATGCAGCTTCATTTTCTATCTTCTAGGGAGATTAAGAAAACCATTACTTTAACTAGTGGACACAGGGGGGAAAAAGACAGTTTGAATAAAGATCAGACAGAAACATGACCAAACATTAAGGCGCTCCAAGCTCAGAAGCTGCCTGAAGCATACACTCTAAGGCTGTGTATGAGGGCTCACAGTGAACGGAGGCAAGCACAACAGTTTGGATCGGCCCATCGCCCTACATTAGGGAGAGGAGACCAGGCAGCTGCCTTTCTCCTGTTTATGCACAGCAGGCTAAGGGCTGTGAGGAAAAGAAAATGAAGGTCTATAAAGTTAGTTCCAAGGCAGTCACAGCAGACAAAAGATCAGTTTAGTGCCTTTGTTCTTAGCTACAGTTCCGTGCGGTGTCTGGGAAATTCCTATTGACATCCCAGTCACACAGAAAGGCACTTCAGGTACATATGGCACAAGTGCAATGTTCCCTTTTTTATGGATAACATTTACCTACAGGGTTTGGCTATCCTATAAAGTGGGATTTAAGAATATTCTCAAGGGCTCTCTCATCAGCAAAGAGAAAAAAATATACTTGTAGCTTGCTTTGCTTCTATGTTCTGTATTGAAGAAAACAACCTGCTCCTGCCACACAAAAGGTAAATAGATATTTTACCATCATCTCACTGTTATCTAGCACTGAGTTTTAAAATTCAACAGCATGACCATACTGAAAAGAAAACAAAAGAAAAGATAAGGAGAACTCATGTTCTCTGAACCAACAAGTCTTGAGTTGCTACAGAAAAATAGGAGAAAAGGGTTTGAATTAAGTCTTTCACCCAGAACCTATAATATTCAGGCTTTGAGGTAACAGGAGAAAAAACATTTCTGCAGACAGTTTGGTGGAAGGGCAGGAGAAAATGTGAGAAGTCTGCAGAAGAAAACAAATACCCTGTACTCAGTCATCAAATTTATATTAGGTTTGTAGCCAAATAGCTTTATTTTATTTTTCAATTACCAGACAAGCTCATTTATGGACTAGCATGAGCCTCGCTTTCCTACAGTTTCTAGCATAATAGCAAACTAACTAGAGAAAACTGGCAGATGCAGTTTTTATCAATAAAGCTCTGGTTAGAGGAGTTGAAAATCTTTTCCTTTCATGCTTTCAAGTTCTTATTGTATACAATTGTTTTCCTCAGGGGATTATACCTGATCCCATGAAGCTTTCCCTGCCAAGACAGTCCAGGCTCATTGTGGAATAAGAGCAGACATTGATAGGCAGGGACCACAAGGGAGACTGTGGCAGCTCTGGGCCCCTCTCTCCCAGCAGGGTTTTGCTGCTCAGCCTGTAAGGGTCACCTGAGCATGGCTTAAAGGATCTGGAAAGGAAAGGATATCTGAAGGCCAAATATTTTAAAAATGCAAGCCCTTTGCTGTTTCTTTATGAACCTCTCCCATCAAATAACACAGATTCAACACTGTTTGTTTCCAAATGTGCTGGAAATGAAAATAACTGCAGTTATTGAAGCTGTGGGAGGTACAATGGATATTTCAGCTGCAACAGGATGAGAATGCTCTTTCAAAGGTTCCCTTCAAGCTCTTTATAGCAGACAAATCCTCAAAAGAAAACATACTTTGTTAACTTTCATTTGAATACATCCCGCTCCAGCCAGACAGCCCACTTAAAATGACACAGAGGTAGTAAATTGTTCTACTGATTGGTTAGCTGGAGTTTAACAGCATGAGCTTATCAGGAAAGCGATAGGAACAAAAGTGTCGGGCATATCATAGTTCAGACAAGACGTCCTTCCACTCTCCCTGAACCTCTGAGGTGAAGGCCTTTAATTCCTCTTTGCAGTAAAAGATGTGTCATGAAAACACTGGAAGATGGACAAAGGCCACCCAGAAGGGATTTTATTTAACAAGCCTTGCATACAGCATCCCACAAGAAACCCTCTTAATGCAAAGTATTTCATAGCTGCATTTGTCAATGGGTCCATGTTTTTGCAAGAAAGTGTTTGCTTCAAAAACTCCCTTATGAGGCAGAAACAGGAGATCTCGTCTTCAAGATACTTCTGATATCTAGCAACTGAAAGATGATGAGAAGCACAGTCTTCCTGTTATTTTGTTCTGAGAAATGGCACCCCAAGGCATTAAAATGCCCATGAAAATATGGAGAGCCAGATTTTCGCAGGCACTCACAGCGCACTTTGTTGAATGGAGATTCATACTCAGTTCCTGTTTTCTGGCTGATACATTTAGGCTGCCGACTTCTGGCTATGAATCCCCTCCAGAGCTCTATGGCTTGTGCCCAATAACATGCACATGCCACTAAGCCCAGCATTGTCAGACAGCTACAAGCTGATCAGAAGCATTTGTTGGTTTGGTTATTTCTATTTGATGTTACAATCAACCTTTGAATAATCGCCTCTGAAGAAACAGGAGTAAATAACACACATCCAGTCTGGCCAAAAGCATTTTATCAATGCCAAAATCTCCACAATGTACAAGACTGTACAACAGACAATGACAACCCTCAAAGACAACTATGATTTTTGCATGAGAGAGTAACAAAGCTCGATTAACCAGTTAAATTATCTGCCAAAAGGCTAAGGAATTCACTGTTCAAACATATACAAAATTAGGCTAAATAGAAAGCATAGAGGTCTAGTAAGATGGGATGGCCTTACAGGAAAGCAAATACCACAGGTATCAATGGGTAAGGCAGCCCCAAAACTTAAAGGGCAAAGGAGACCATAGGTCATGAAAGGGCTGGAGAGACAGGCATTTAGTACATCTCAGTTGTGGTGTTCATTTAACACCCTAAAATAAAACACAATATGGAAATCCACTAGTTAGGTACAAGCTCTCAGTTGTGTTGGGTATGAAGTCAAAGATACATTTATCTTACATCCTCTTAAGATGTTGTCGTAGGAGGTTCTATGTGCGACATCACTAATTTGAGCTTCAGGTAAAGAATCATATGCCAGAATTTAAAATTAGATGAAAGCTTCCTGATTTAACCCCATCACCTATGCCACTCTGGTTTGGTTTCTAACAGTATTAAAAATGCAACTATAGCCCCTAGTGAAATCAGACAGATTTATGAAAGGGAAATCACGCCTGACCAACCTGACGGTATTCTATGATGACATGACTAGCTCAAAGAATGAAGGGAGGGCAGTGGATGTTGGTTACCTTGACTTCAGCAAAGCTTTTGACACTGTCTCCCATAATATCCTCACAGACAACCAATGACATATGGGCTAGATAAATGGACAGTGAGATGGACTGAAAATGAGCTGCACTGCCCGGCTCAGAGTTGTGATCAGTGGCACAAAGTCCAGCTGGAGGCCAGTCATTGGTGGTGTATGCCACGGCTGAGGTCAATGCTGGGGCCAGCGCTGTTGAACATCTTCATAAATGACCTGTACGGTGGGACAGAGTGCAGACTCTGCAAACTTGCAGATGATACACAACTAGAAAGAGTGACTGATGCACCAGCTGGTTGTGCTGCCATAGAGAGGCACTGGGACAGGCTGGAGAAACTGTCTGCTTATGGCTTGGA
>VZTL01023179.1:1271-19573 GCA_013400535.1 Scopus umbretta | reverse complement strand
ACTCCAATGCACTTCCACTATCTGGAGCTTCACCAAATGTATGTAATGTATGTTTGTACACATTCACATTCAGATCTTTGTGTACTTTAAAGAGGCTATCCTCCTCTGTGGTTTAGATCATTTGCTTGCTACTTTTGGCAAAATCTAGGAGGTATTTGATGCTTCTGTTCAATTCTACCTATATTCTCCCAGTTTACCCCTCCTTGTATAATACCTCTTCTTTGTTTCTGATTTTTGTCTTTCACCTTTTACTCTTCCCAATGTGTGATTCCCAGTCAGATGACATCTCAAGATAGCCATAATACATCTGAAAACAATCCAAGTCACAGGCCTATCAGTTCAGTGCCAAAGACAGCCACTCTGTGTACAATCTGGCAGAGGCTAAGCTAACATTTTCCATCTGTTTTCCCCTTTTCTTTTTTTTTTTTTCAATTGAGGGAGGGGCAGGCAATTTGGAATGGGTGAGGATGAATCAAAACTTTGAAAAAAGAAGGCAGAGCCTCTTAAACTTATTTACTGAGGTCCAGAAATGAAGAATTGCTTGTTGTTGCTGTTCTAATTCCAGATTTAGTCAAGAGTGCTGCAAATCAAACCATAGTACCTCAAGAACACAGAGGGATGCAGATAGACTCCAAAGAGTCATTAAACCCCCCAAAACAGCTGCAGGTCTATAAACACTGTTCCTCTTAGAGCAGGGAAACTCCTCCTTAATCTCCAAAGTATCATGTAGGATTAAATTGATAGGAAGAACATGAGTTTAAAGGAAAATCTACTGGAGTCTGACTATTCTAGTGCATGTAATGCTTGTAATAAATCCTCCAGTAGTTTGTAGTCTTCACTGCAGATGTCCATAAGCTATTTGCTTATTTTCCCAAGCTATTCAAGACATTGAAACTTACCCACCCACCCCCATCCCCCTTTTCCAGAAATGCTGATATGAATCGTATGGACAAAGTAAACAGAGTACTCTGTTAGAGTTTCCCTTTTTACAAATGAGCCATAAAATTGTCCATTAATCAGCCTTGCTTCCCCAGGGGCTGGGCTGCATTGTTGGGGTTTCCTTTTCCATTTCTGATCCCTGTTTTGTTGAAGAGATTACAAAAAAAAAAAAGTCACAAGGCAGTAAAACAAAAAGAATAGGCTTTTGAAAACTGCCCTGCTCTCCACAGAACTTGGGCAGAGCTGGACTTTTGATCAGTGATGGAGAATTCTAAATTTAAACACTCCCTATTTTTCATCCTTTACCTTCTAGTAAAATAACGACACTATCATGGCTCCTTCACCTTCCATCCAATGGACACAGTGTTCCTATCTATTTAAATTACTCCAACAAGTTCCTTAGAACAATAAAAAGGCCATTTAAGGTCTCCTGGGGTAAGTATCTACAATCAAAGAAATAATAAAAAGCTGAGAGAATTTACTGGGAATCTGGCATTTCAGAGTTTTGCCTCCTGTTAATTCCTGAGAAAGGTGTCAGTTCTGACAGTGCTTAAATTTATCTGGAGGGCATATCCTTTTAAAACAGGACAGGAAGAAATATACATCTATTGTACTTGTCACTCCACAATGTGTGCCCTCTGTGGGCACAGGCTCGGCCAGCAACTGTAGCACACATTGGATCTTTGAAGATCCAACTCTTTACCCAGGCCAGCCAAGTCTGCACCTGGTTTTGGAGGTGCACAGTGGGAGTGGGGTGAAGGAGTCAACCTCAGTTGCAGTAGGTTTTCTAGCTGACTTTTCGGTGTTTTTTAGAATAAGTAGAAAGCTCATAAGGCTTACATAGGAGCACTGGAAGATGGTCTAAAATTGCACAGAATGAACCAAGTCCACCAACCTGCGTTATGCTACTTGTAGGTCTGGCTTCTAGCTGTCATAGATTTGCTATCATCTAAAAGCTAATGCCTTTGTCTTCTAGGTGTTAGATAATTTAATACAAACTTTCCAATTCATCCTGTCACTAATTCAAACTTGGGCTCTTACATTGCCTCTTCTGCCTTCCCTGTCTTTCATTATCTGTCACACGTTTGGGGGGAGATGACATAAGCTCCTTGCAGGGGTATATTTTTAGCAGAGCAGCTTATTTAACATGCAAACCAAATACATAATCAAAGTGGGTTTTTTTAAAGGGAAAGTCATCTCAAGGTTGGCTTAAAAGCCAAACAGCTTTATCTCACCAAAGTCTCAGTTAAGTGCTGCAGCACGGAGCCCTACGTGTAAGGCAAGACTGCTTTTTCCAGTGAGGCTCTGTTGATCTATGATCTAATCTAGGCTCTTTAAATAAGCTTTTAAGTGTGTAACTAAGAGCCCCTTTATCTGTTATTAATGTCTCGTTCTGTTATCACTGCAAGCAATTTAAATATACTAGTCATATTTGATTAATTCTTCTACAGATTTCCTTCCCTCCCAAAAATATGTGAAGCTTGGTAAGGATTCTTTTTTTTCCTCTCTGTATTCCATATGAGTTCAGTGGCACTCTAACAACATTAGCTTCATGCACATAAAACACTGAAGTGTCTGGACATGCATGCAACATGACTCACTCACACCTAGTGAACAAGTTCTCTCATTCAAAGACTACAGAAGTGTGAGTTTCTTGAATCACTGATTTTATTAGTACAAACATGTTGAATTTTACTAGCATGCCTTTTGACTTTATTGGCGTACCTTGTTTTATACGTCTTAAAGACCTTGGCTGTTTTTCCACAGTTAATTTAATCGAGATAGCATTCAGGGGAGAAAAAAAAGAATACTTAACTAAATCATAAAAGGAATTTCTCCTATCTCTCTCTTGTTAGTGGTGGCTGACCTAAGAAAGTACCTGCCACATAACCTGGCTTTTTCTCGTGGGGATTCATATCAAATCTTACCACGGCCCTGATTCCAGTTCCATCTGAGCTGTGGGAAATGTCTTGAGTTTTCATATACTGTTAGGGAAGCCCTGTGTCCTGCATGAAGCCTAAAGCAATACTCATTATGCATATTTGCATTGGCTTCTGTGTCACCCAGGAAAACTGTTTTTAAAAAAGAGCAAATAAAAGAAAAGCTGCTGAGAAACAATTAGCTGCCTTGGGAACAGTACCTGCCAAGTCAGCTCTTAATTTGTGCATTCATTTGCCACAGAATTTGATCAGCTCCGTAGCACACTGCATCTGACTTATTCTGTTGCATCCCAGAACTGCTGAGCCTTTTTCTGTGGACAAAAAGAAAGATATTGTAAAGGTCACAGCTACCCTTTCTAAATCCTCCAGACCTAGGAAAGAAATGTGTTCCTTTTCTTACTGCTGCAATAACAGATATTTAGCTCAGTGGTGAGATAAATGAATGAATATGCAAAAGTTAAAATCAGGATCACAGTTCTATTCTTGCTTAAATAAAAATATCTGATGAAGTATTTTATTCTGACCTTCAGCTGTCCTATCCATAATTGACTTAGACTTACAATCCTTCAGTAGGTATTATGTTGATGAGAATTTTCTGTGCTAACTGGAAAGGCTTAAGCAAGTTTTGACTTCGCTGTTAACAAGGAAGTTCCTCTACACAATTTCAGTCCAAGCCCGCATGCCTTCCTCCAGCAAACTATTGCAAAACTGGCTGATTAGTATGGTCCTGATGCCTTATGCAAAGTCAGTGACCAAAAGCAGCTCTACGGCCAGTTAAACTAAAAGAACAGGTGTAGAGCATGCAGAATGAACCAGAGAATCTCATCCTACTATGTTTTTAGGCAGAGATATAAATCCAGTAAGAAATTGTCTAAATGCTGTAATTCAGCAATGTCTGTTTTTTCTATTACTTACAGATTCAAGAGAACAGTCACCTCTTTTCATCTTGTTCACATGTATATGTATACACACATCCTCATATATGCATGCACACACACATAACAGAGAAAAACATGAAAACATGGATTCAAAAAGAACCTAAGTTCTTGATGAAATCAGCAAAGCAGAAAGTGCAGAGCTTTGAAATGTTAAACTCCATGCTAACAGAGTGTTTGTACCCACCCCTTTGTGAATAATGCTCCATGAATAGTGTACAACATTTTTGGGACACATTCCTGGCTCTTACTTCATAACCCTGAGTGTTAAAATTGTAGCATAAAGGTTCCTATCACAACTCAATGTACTACCAAATTGTGATATGTCAAAATCCAGACAAGAAACCACAGAAACCATAAATTCCTTCAATTAAAGTTACTAAGTCTGACGTTTCAGAAAGATAGTTCAGTTAATTCTGCCCTAACACGTAAACTCTAACTAGTAAAGAATATAATGTGGGTTACAACATGCAATCCTGAAGCAAGCCTTAGTAAAAGACCCAAGGATACAGCTAATTCCTCATGGTAGTCACTAGGAAAGAGTGAATTCTGTACCAACATGTCTTCCCTTCTCTTTCTAAATCCATTTTATAACTGTAAGAGGTCTCCTTCATTGTCCCCTTGCTTCCAGTAATGACTTGATTCCCCCCCCCCACTCCCCGTTCCTTGCTCTATTAACAACCTTTGCAATGCAGAGGGTCTTGCTTGAAAAAATATGCCTGGAGCCTTCATATCATTTGCATATCATTTAAAATACATTTACATGGCATTTTTAATCAAGGAAAATGCAAACGCAGTTATAACTTTTTATTTATAGAGTTCTTATGAGGCACTTAGCAAAACATACAGACAAAATATGACCTCAGGGCTGAAGAGAAAAAAGTATCAGTGAGAAGACCATTAATATGTCTTGAAACTCTGTCTGATTAATGTCCAGCTTTACATATAGCTATTATTGTTTAAGGCTATTCAGAAACTTGTAATGTTTTAATTTAAACAGTTTTAGGATAGAAAAATTCTGTCTACATGTACCCACAAAGTGACTCACACATAGAGTACACATGAATCTCTTAGTTCTGGATATCATCTGGCAGGTATCTGCTGAAACAGAGATGGTCTAACTCATGGGTGCTTGCAATGGATAGATTCTTGACAGATCTCGCATGATCCTCACCCTCAGATTTCAAAGTTCTGCTGAAAATAACACTGAAGACAATGTAACATCTATTGCATCTCCTCAAATTGCCGTGATCTGGTCAGCCTAGCTACATCTCATGCTTCCTTGAAATATGCTTCTGGTAAGGAAGAATAGTCATAATAATGAAGCTGGCAAGGAAAAAGGTGTTCTGCTCTGCCTCAGACCAGCTAGCTTGTCACCTACTCACAAATCTTCCCACCCAACCCTTCCCAACAGCAGCAGCAGCAGACAGAAGCTCCACTTCGCCACCTGAAAATACAATTATGCCAGTGGCTGACTCACCTTTGCTTCCCAACTTGAGGAGTGGTGCAATCTGCTGAGAGGGAAGTTCTATAGGAACTCTGCAGGGAACAGCAAGCTCCGGACAGGCGGAAGTGAAGTATGAATTCCAGAACCCAAGAAGTTCCTCAAATATTATCAACCTCTCTCTATAATTACAGATAAAACAACAATACCGGAGGAATTTTGTAAGGTCATGCTTTAAAAAGTCAAGGAACACTAGATTTAAGGCTAGCAAAAGAATCTTAACCTTTTTAGACATGTACATTCTGATGATTCTCACAATTATACTGAAAGCCTCCATGAGAACCTGTGACAAAAGTAAGACCTGACTGGACACCAGACTTTAACTCCATGAAAACCATTCATGTGCCTCATCCAAAAAGTCAAAGCTGAAAATTTCTGTAGAATTAAAATCCTGACACAACCTTCTCCAATATGATTTCCAAAATGTGACATTCCCCAAATCAAATACCTTCATCTGATTTCTTCCTGGGCCTCTGGAAGTCAGAGAAGCAGCTGACTGAAATTAAGAAGAATCTTCTCAGCTTAGAAATTACTCACAAATAAAACTGAAGAAAGTCTCATCTTCAGTATGTTTGTCCATATTGAACAGTGAATGAAGTGTCTGTCCTGCTTGGAAGGAAAGAAACAAGTATGAAATAATGTAATTATTGATGGCATGCTAGGTACAAAGATGATGCTTTTAACATGCAAGCTCTATAAATAGCCGCTGGAATCTGACAAGCAATGCTATGAGATTTAATGGATATTTTTAAAATGTTTAGTGATTTTTAGGTGAAAATTCCTTTCGAAGTATTATTATTGTTGTTGTTGTTGTTGTAGAAAATAGGAAAGGCCACAGTCTTACTGAAGTAAAGAAAGAGAAACTACAGGAATTATGTAAGAAAAATAACTAAAACCACTGTGATACTTCAAAAAGCAGTGCTACTAAAGCCATCACTTACTGTTCCATAGATGTTCTACATTATTTTCCAATCTTCACAAAGCATCAGCATTTCAGATTTATGTCTTATTCATAGGACAGAGTTGTATAATCTAAATCTCGTTCAGGGCAACAAAGTAAACAAAACTGCTAGTGCACCATATAAATTTTGCTTAAGGGCTTTAAGGACAGCAATGACACAGGGTAAAAGTCTGTTCAGGCCTACACAGGTCTGCCAAGAAGGGAACCAAGATCTTCCTTCTTTCTTTTGGGAAATATAAGGCTTCTCAGGTGAACTAAAGCAGCCCTAGTGTCACTGAGGCACTAGATATCAACTGAAGGAGTCTGTGGACTGCATTTTTTGTCCGCCCACCCTTCAAAGCCCATTAGTGTGGGGGGACAGAGAATTTCTGAGAGAGGGAGGGGCAAGGTAGAGCCAGGGCAGAAATTTTAGGTAATACTGAAAGTTAAAACTGGCTCCGCTGTGGGTTTTGGTGTTTTGTTGTGTTGCTGTTGTTCTTGTTGTTTTGGTTTATGGTTGGGGGTTTTGGGTTATTGGTTTGTTTGGTTTTTTTAAGTATAAAAAAAAAACCAACCAAACAAATGCTTGTCACTACTGGAAAAGTAGAGGCTTTAGAAATGAAATGTTATTAATAATAGCTCATAACTCATCCCCTGTGTCAGTACCACATTATCTACTTTTCTGATGTTTTTTCTCCTCAGGGACCAATTCAGCAATAAATATTTTGAGAGTTCAGCTATACTTGATGATCACTGGAATGTCACTGTGCCCAAACATCTTATTTGCAGATATTAGGATGTTATTCTTTTCACAGCTGCATTACTCATTCCCAGGTAAGCTACGTGAGTGACCTCCACAGGGATATGTGGAGAATTCTGTATGCTGAAGGGAAGCCTTCATCTAGGTATCATATGACAGCAACTGATGACAGGGATGATGAAAACACCCATGACAAGGAAAGTATATGAATATTTTCTTGAATTACCCCCTACTTTCTACAAGTTACAAATTACTTTTTCATTATAAAAAATGGAAGATGCCAAATACTTCATTTTAAAAAAAAAAATCACGTATCATCTGGGAATTTTTGCAGAAAATCATACCACTGACTCAGTGAAATAGTTTCCAAAAAAGGACATACCTGCTATTCCATGGTTTTTTGAGTGGAATAAAAATTTGTAGATGTGATTCAGTTCATCCCCAAGTCACTGTTTCAAACCCAGTTAAGGCTCATAATTATGACTGAGCTTTGTAATCTCATATGAAAAAAAATAGATAGGCTCCATCCATTTCACAATGGCTATTCATAGCAGGCATCTAAGCACTCCTGCTATACAAGACTTCCATATTATTAACTGCTAGTGTATTTTAAAAATGCATGGACTGATCAAACAGTAAAACATTATCAGTGCCCACAATTTTATTGACATTTTCACAGTATTGGGTCTTTTTCTTCAAAATCCCAGCTGCAAGGGTCACGTGACTTTATCTGAAGGTCAGATTTCAAAATAGTTTCTTACCTCTCCTTTTAAGCAAAGCTTGATAGCGTCAGGCAGCTGAACCCTATCAAAAGTTCAGCAACTACCAAATGAGATGCTATAACAACATATTGCTTTAAAACCTCTCTTGAAGGCAAAGGTAATCTCATGACTGTTATTAATAATACTACATCAGTGCAGATCAAACTTAAGGACAAAACCACTTTTTAAGCTGTGAAAAGTCACACTGGTCTTGGTACCTGTACTTGCCTGGTTTATTTATATTTAATGCCAGCCTGTCTGTAAATTATAAAGAGCATATATATTTTTCCAAAAAAAAAAAAATTAATGTAAGTTTAAGATTTATATAGAACAGGAAACAAAATAGAAAGAATCTGTAAATCTTTGTGATTTACAAGAATAGGTTTGTCTTTTTTAAATTACTTCCATTAAGATGTAATCCAAAAAAAGCTGCACTGAAATCCAGAATAAAATGAACTTTATGTCAACTTTTTTCAGTGACAAGTACAAAAATGAGAAACAACAGAGCTTGCTATATTATTGCTATTTGATAAACAATGTGTGGTATGGGGTTTGTTATGAAAGGCTAGTGTCTAAGCAAAACGCTTCACTTCTTAAGGCTTATAATAAAAATGTGAAATATCATGAGCTGGACAGGGGAAGAATTTGCAATAACAACAAATTAACCTTCATTATATGAAGGTAGAAGTAAGCAAATGAAAGAAACATGTTTGTCACCAATATCACAGTGATGATGTGAGGAAGGTCACGTTTGCGAGAATTTTTGTTTCTTCCCCCAGGAAACATGAAATATGTCAAATATATCAAGTACATGATCATGTACCTGGAGAAGCAGTAATACTGCTTGTGATCAATCAACCTTTCTGCCTCTTGAGTGGAAAGCTATACTTTCAGAAGTCAACAAAATAAAAACTTAATTAATGCATGTACAGCTCAAGAACTGAGACCACTATCACTATAAGTGAAGTGTCAGGAACTATTCAAAAGTAACTGAATAGTCACCTGTCCCAAAATTTGGCAATAATTCTGAATGTCTCATCAAACAAAATTTTCAATAACAACCAGGTAGAAGACAAGGACTGGATCTTTTTCTTGTCTTTTACCTATTCAGTTGTGAAGCTACAATTTGTGAAGTGATGTTTCTGAACAAATATTGGGTTTATCCTGCAATTTTTCTGAATTTCTGAAATAAATAATTTGGGGATTTTTCCTGAAATTTCCCTTTTTTCAAGGGTTGGGGGCTTTTGACAAGCATTCTGATGTAGATGTGCACTCCCCATCCTTTAAGGTTGCTCTGATCTAAGAATTACCCCAGAGAAATGTTACAAAAATTATTTTCTTTTCTTTCTTTAACATGGTCTAGTTCTTTTCAAGACCTCCAAACCTCAACAATGGGCTATGTCACAGGTTAGAATATAGCTCAAGTCAAGCATTGTGAAGTAGGAAGAACAAAATTGAGATATGTTAATGAAAAAACTTAGAATACTTTCATCTATCCTGCTACCTATATTTGGTTGAAATATGCAATTTTTTAAATATTTCAGTGTGATCATATTACCATGTTTTCCTTCACTTGCTTAAAGAATAATATTAGACTACTCACAATACATAATGTTAAATTCAAAAAGTTTATGCTCTCAAATATCATGAAAACAATATATACATATATAAAGCTCTTATTTTAATTCCACTTTAAAAAAAAAAGCCAAACACATTTAAAGCCTGTTTTAACTATTTTGGCCTTCGTATTTTCTTCCTGATTTATGCTGAGAAAAAGAAAGTGTATCACCAATAATATTTTAAAGCCATCACTTGGGGCCAGCCTTGTTTAAAGTCTTTATCAATGATCTGGATGAGGGGATTGAGTGCACCCTCAGTAAGTTTGCTCCCGCCCAGCTTGGTGTCATCCGCATCGATCTGCTTGAGGGCAGGAAGNGTTGTTGGGTTGACAGTTGGACTAGATGATCTCAGACCTTAATTCCAACCTTAATAATTCTATGATTCTAATGTTCTATCATACATCACTACACATTTCAGCTTCCATACCTTTCAGCAGTTATACAGCTCTTATTTATGGCACTAGCTACTAGTTTTGTAGGCTCATTATCAGAAAAGGTATAGGACTTGGGCTTTTTTTCTGTCTTCTGTCTCTTAAAAAATGAAAGCAGAGCAAAACTGGCACAAATAAGAAGGAAATGTTCCCTGGCCTTTGCTTAGTTTTCGTTGGTTTCCTTTCAGGTTCCCCTCTATGGACCCCCACTGAAAACATGTCCCTAAGGAACATTTGTTAAGGCTAAACTAACAGGTTACTGGTGATGTTTGTCTTTCTGTTTTTAACTATTTTCATTCTTCCATTATGTCAACCACCAAAATATTCTTTCTGTATTTATATACTGGTGTCAGGTCTCATAAAGCTACACAACACTGAAGTAGTATTTCATTATTTCTTGCTTAACAGCTCTCCAGTATCAAGCACCTAAGTAACTACAGCTCCAAAGACAACACAGTACAACATTAAGTGAATTTTAACAGTAAATAGAAGATGGCAAGTCCTCTCCCTCTCCACCTGTCAAAAAAAAATACATTGTATCTGTTACATAAAACACTAAAGTATAATTATTCCAATTTAACAAAACATGAACAGTGACACTACTTCTCAACTTCAGCAGGTAATCATTAGCATGTAGGCCAGATTACCATAAGAGAAAGGAAAACAGATAAATTGTTTAAAAGAGATGGTCTGTTACTGGAAACACAAGCTCATATTTGCCAACAAATTGTATCACAAGAAAAAGATCAAATTCTTTGACATGCTCACAAACATAGGTTATAGAAGCAAAATGGGAGAGATATGCTCTTAATGATAATTAAGAACTGAAACAATCATATTACAAATATTCATTATAGAAAGATAGCTTCACTCCTTAGAAAACAGCTCCAAGTTGCAAATGTGTAAATTTTTTTTTTTCCTTTTTATGAAGGATGAAAGACCACAGCATCTGTTGTACTACACAATTGGACTGTTCATAACACTGAAAAGTTGGGCACTTAAAGGTGAAAATATGCAAGAGGCTTTTCTCTCATTACTTGTTTCTGCAGGTCTGTAAAACTGAAAGGATTAGAACTTTAGATCCATTGATTACAAGCCTAGGGAAAAGACTGTAATGGTTCAGTTAATACCCAGCTTCTTTTTCAAGAGAAAGTCACAATGACTATTCTGCCTACAGAAATAAGAAATAAGAGGATCTGGCTGGAAGAAGATCTCCAAAACGTGGAGGGCAAATCTTAACACAATCAACTTTTTAGAGGTTTTCTATTCCCATGGTGAGAAAACAGCAGAGGTGTTAATTGTGAACTATAGTTCAATATAAAGGCCCCACAGCGCACTTGGTACTCAGTTTTTTGTTTCTCATGAAAGGCCCATTTTTTTTTTCAGCTAAAAATTCAATCTCCAACCCCTCTGTTCCACTCAGAATTCATACTTATGCCTAATCTGCTGCTTTTCTGGCTCACTTACAGGCCCTGTTGGCAGGTAGTGAATGCAAAATCATTTTAATGGGGGAACCCCTGGGAACGAGAGCAAAAGTTTTGAGCATTTACAATTTTACAATGACGTACAGCCAGCTGTTGGAAGAAATAGGCCTCCATCACTGGAGCTCACTGGAATGAGAGCATTTGCATGGATATTTTCAACGCAGCAGACTGCTAAAGAAGGAAACTAGGTCATCCAAGCAACAAAAGAACAGGATTAGTCTGGGTAGGGAAACATCATGAGGACATACGTTACTTATTAAACCCATTGCACTATGAGAACTCCATCCCCAAGCTGAGGGCCACAAATTTTTGAAGCCACAAGCAAAGTGAGGGCCAATAGAGCTTGAAGGTCCAGATGGCAAGGTAAAGCAAATAAAATGGTTCAGAATGGTAGTAAGCAAAGAGAAGAAACTTCTGGACAAGGACAATTTTATGCGTTGGACAGTTTATACAAACATTAATTTAATTTGGATCTAGCCCAGAGCACATTTTGGGCAACACGATCAGACACTAATTCCCATCTTTTCTATTACTTACCATCTCCTGAACAATAGCTCCAAGTGATGACAAATGATGCCAAGTTTAAAGAAAATGAACTTAATTCATTTCCTGCTGAAATCAATAGAAATCTCTCCTTGTCTTCAGAGGAAGCTAGATTAAACCATTTATTAGCAGGAGTATGTGCTCATAACAACACTATTGTAGAACAATTAGAAAAATTATAAGAAACTGGACAACAAACTGAAGAATAAGCACTGTGGTTAAGAAATAATAAGAAACGTATTTTTAAATATGCATTAGTCTCCCTTTGATACAAAAGTCAGCCATGATGTCCTATTTCACATTCATTTCTTCCCACTCATTCAACAGATCAAGTGTTCCCAAGGTACTTGTTTATCTTGTTTTCCTCTACTTCAGTCTTCTCCATGGAATTGTTCTCTCAACTGTTTCATGTAACACAAGCATTATTTTCAGTCCAGTGTCTCCTAAAACATCCACAAGAAGGAGATTAAAAGAAAAACATCTGTCTTAAAAATCTTTTATTCATTTGGGTATGGAGTTTTCTAAAGGAAGGCACTGGTTTATAGAGCTGAACTCTCCTGAATTCCTTTGAAAAATCTCACTTCTAAGTCAAGGATGGTGTCTCTGTGGAGACACTTAGTGAACACACAGTCAGAGGTCTCTGCTCAATTTCATGGTACAAGGTGTCTATATGGCTACACTGAGCAAGGACTGAAGCCTCTTTCACACTCAGGAGTTAGAAAGGGAAATCAAGAAGACAGGCAATTCTATTGCACTGGGTGAGGGAAGAGGAGGAACATTCACCAGGTAGGCATCAGCTGGGAGAGGGAGGCACTAGCAGGTCAGTGGTAAAAGGAGCTGCTTATGTATCTTCATCCCTGGAGGTTTTCAAGACCTAAATGGATAAAGCCCCAAGTAACCACATCTGATCTCATAACTGACCCTGCTTTAAGCAGGGTTGGTCAAGAGACTCCCTGAGATCTCTTCCCACCTGAATTATCTTGTGATCCTATGTTTCTAACTGCCCCCACTTCTTAAAATATAAAAATAAAAAAAATCTGTGTGTCTGGTGGACTTAAGAAATCCTTTAGTCCATACCCCTTCTACAAGGGAGAACCATGATATCTATACCATTCCTGACAGATCTATAGTTCACATTCCTTAAGATTTCCTCTGTGGAGTAATGGAGACTCAAAAGCCTCTGCTAGTAATTTATCCTGGTACACCACTATCCTTCTCAGGAAGGTTTATCCTAACTCAGTATATAAACCTGTTTTGCTGCAGTGTAATTCCATAATTTCTTGTCCCAGCTGTTAGACATGGAGGGCAGGTTATTCCCTCCCTCGTTGGAACATCTAGTTCTGCATTTTTAAATGAATCTCAGTCTTTTATCTAGTCTGAACAACTCCAGTTCATTTAAACTTTCCCTGTGTTTTGAGTCACTGACCATTCTCCTTGCCCTCCTCTGCACCCTCTCTAATTGGTCAATATCCTTCACAACATGCAGTGCCCAGAACTGGAAAGCCTACTCCAGCAGAGGCTGGTGTAGGGAACAGAGTAGAAAGTTGATTCCACGCATTGTGCAGGCTGTGCTCCACACACAGTCATGTTTGCTTTATTCCTTCAGAATTCCTTCAGAATAGCCCACATTGCTACACCAAATACTGAAGCCGTTGATTAGTTCTGCCTAAATGTTGAACCTCCACTTCTCTTTTCTGGACAATATCCTGACTTTTCTAAGTCACATCTTCAACTCTCCAAATTATTTTGACTTCTAATTTAACTTTAACTTGCAAGTCCTTCATAAGTCTAGCAATCCCTCTATTCTACCACTTGACTCATTAATGAAAATATTGACTAGAACTACAGAGGTGAGTAAGTAGGAGGAAGATGTTATTTCCTGAACTTCCCTCCTAATCTCCTTTCTCCTCATTTCAAGTCCGTTTCCTTCCTCCCTCCCTAGGGCATCTGCAGAGAGCAGGAAAAGAACGAGAGGAGAAGGCAGGCTTCAGCCAGTCCAGCAGTCAGACACGTAATTTAGTAGTGGTAAAGGCCAAAAGCAGCAACAAAAAGATAATAGGTTAGAGAACTGTGATTCAGAAGTGGAACTCTGTATAAGGCAGCTCATATCACACCTTGTTTGCCATTTTTCTGGAGTTTTAAAAGTGTAACATTTACATGTCTAAATGGTCCTGCACACAAAGCAAGCTACATCTGTGATCATGACATATTGTACTGTCTCTTGCAGGTCAAAATAAGACAGTAGAAATAGCAGTAACTGATATTCCTACACCCCCTGTAAAAGCCTTCTGGCTGAGCTCAGCCCATTCTGATGGCAACCATCAGACAGTCTACAGTGTCTTAGCACTATGCAATCTTCCTTACTCTTTTTCAGATGTTCTCCTTGTATGCTCAAACCCGGAAACTTGCAGCTTAATGGCTTAATTATGCACTCAGAAAATGTAAATACAATACTTTGGCTGCTGTAAAAAAAAAAAAAACAATTTTGTCTGCCGGCAGTGTCTAAGTGTAAAGTAATTTGCAGTGAGGAAAATTCTGCCTTATTCTGAACGGAGCCAGAAATCTTGGTAACATTCAGTTGTATTTCAGTGCTTTCAATTTTGTGGTATTTCCACACATTGGTGCCCCCTTCTTAATTGTGTAATCTCCCTTTTAAGACAGTGTCAGAATCAAGGCCAAACCCTTTTTTTATGGAAGGGTTTAAAGTATATATATATTTATGGGAATTACTATAACTATAAAAATGAAAGTACTAGTCTATTGCTAATATAAGTCAAAATGAGAACTCTGCACTTTGGAATAGAGATTGAGTGCACAAATGGAAATCGCTCACAGCTCAATCTGTAGATAGATGCAATCAGCCTTGGCTTTGGTCATCAGCACACAGTGAAAAAGAATCTCTTAAAAAAAAAAAAAAATCAGAAATTGCTCCTTCTCCACTAGGTTATTCCAATTTTATGTTAATGCATTAATTGACAGTTCAACTACCCTAACCTAACACTGGAGAAAAAGAGGATCACACAGATGTAAGCCTCCAGAAACCTTTAAAGAAAGGTTCAACTACATTTCCTGTCAATATCTATCAAGGACAGCAAAACATTTTTGCTATTTTACACCCTATTTAGCACTGAGAAGGATACAAGATTCTTTTTTGTCCATCACCAGAAACTGAGTTTGTTCTCCCCACCCCAGTCAGGATTGACCTACTTAGATAGTCCATGAAATATATAACATTATTGCCAGGTGCACTGTCTTCCTCTACAACAAACAATCTCTTCATGTTCCCTGAGTGTATCACGTGCTAAAAGGCATCTGCAAAATCTCAAAGAACCAAACACAGAAATCCAGAGAAAAAATACACGTAGGATATAATTACAAAAGCACTCAACGTTAGACAAAAATTCAATTTATTTTTTTTTAATAATTTCAAAACCAGGAAGGAGGAAGATTTCTGAAATTTCCAGACCAGGAAAGCATTTTCCACTTAGTTTAAAGAAGAATTGCAGGCTTGTCCTGGCACCTAGCAGTAGCAATACAGGCAAAACATCTCAAGGCATCTCCTCCCTTTTCACAATAACTTTTTCACAGCAGTCCTAGGGTAAAATAATGGCTATCTCACATCCCTGCTGCCAGCTCCTACCAATTGTACCAGAGCATTATAAGCATTTGGCAGCCACCCAACAAGCCGGAACGATTGAGCTGAAAAATAAAATAGGGGTGTTTGCCAGTTTCTTTTTAAGCCAAATCAATTTCTCAATCAGGTTCACCACTTTCTTGTGCAAGAGCTTGTGCTAGAATAGCAGTCGTTAACACAAGGGTGAACACTACATGGGTTGCATTATTAGCCAAACTCTAGCTGCAGTCTCAGAATCCCAAAAGACACATTAGCATGTTTAGAGCAGTAGGTTGGTGGGAGGGAGGATTCTGTCACTGAATTCAAACCTGGACTCACTCACACTAGCTGCACACCAGTATGCTGCTCTCAATTTTCATCCCTGTAAGGGAAAAATCAAAACCAATGAGTTAATGAAATGTCAGGTGAAGAATCAGCTAAACATGTCAAAATGCCACAAAAAAATGTTGCTCCCAGAAGAGAAAGAATCAAAAGTTCACCAGAAATGGCATATAGCTGGTGATGATTATTAACAACCAAAAAAAAAAAAAAAAAAAAGTCTTCTCCCACCCCACAATTCAGTCAGATCCTTTCCTGGCTACCACTCTAAAATGATAAAAAATATGCATTACAAAAGATCACAAAATACAGATGGCAGTCCCTCTAGTTCAGGTTTATTTACAGCATTTTCAAAGATGCAGCCAACTGAGGAACCTCCCATATAGTTGAACCTCAATATTATTAAATCATAAAAAGTGAAGCAACTGACTCTTAACCACAAAGATCAAATCCAAAGCTCACCTCTTTTTAAATGTCATTTTGCTATCATCATTCTCTTCATAAACTTTTCTTTCCATGTCTTCTTTTTCATCACAAGCTCTATTCAGTGAGCATAGTTCTGCAATTAATTTTGCAGTGTTTTTGTTCATTTTCTTCCCCTGGCCCATAATCATATATAGTGTGTCTTTCTTAAGAAACAAGCTTAACAGGGTTAACAGATGCCAGTATTATACAGTACTGGCATGGAATCCAAATACCTAACAGACTGTTATATGATTACCAAAAAAAAAAAAAAATGAAAAAGGTAGCCTTCTCTCTGTATAACCATATTACAAGATAGAGCAGATACAGAATGAAGCAAGATTAATTTTAATCTGCAACAGACATGCTCTCTTCTGGATTACAGTCCTTGTATTAAGAAATCAAAATAGCTTTCAAGTGGATAATAAAACTCTGAAGTTTTGTCTTCTTCTTATAAAAGGTCATTTCCCTATTGATATAAATCAGCTGAATTGTATTTCATACCACAACGTTTATCTGCATCTGTGAAGGATGTGTAATACAGGGAGAACAGTCTTGCAGTTAAGGCTTTACTAGAAATGAGGAGCTCAGAGTTTAGTTCTCAGCTGTGCCATCACTTTTCTGCATGAACTTTAAATTGAAATCCCCTCATACTGAACATCTATTTCTGCTCTACAAAAATCGAAACAAAACATTTCTGGATAGTATAAGCCACTTGAGGCAAGATAAACAATCATTGTTGTTATCAAAGTGGTAGAACCATAGTACTTATCCATTTTTTCTCTAACTACTGACCTGGTCTTTGTGGGCTAGTGCAAAAAAATTCCATGATTCACACTGGGATTCTGTCTACACCAAAAGAGATTCCATGTAAAACTTTCACCAAGTTATTTCCCAACCTATGAACTTCTGAACCACAAAAGACTTCAGAATCACAGCATGGAAATGGTGACATTTGTGTTTTCCCCAGTGTTTCCTTGCCAGGTAGCACCTCAAGCAGTTACTAACACAACCATACCATACAACATGTTAAACACCCTTTCAATAAATATAGCCCACTACCTTTTGATGCCTGCTAAATCTCCTTCACCACTGTCCTAAGTCCTTCCACCTAACACCTAAGCTCCTTCCAAGACCCTTCACAGCTTAGTTACTTCTTTGCTCTGTTCATGCTCTTCACATTGCTTGTTTGACTACCTGTCTTCTTTTCAGCTCCAAGATTTTAACTAACAGAAGATGTATCCCCCAGGCATAATTTAAAGTTTAGATCATCTCAAAATTCCTTAGCCAAAATAACACTGTTACTCATTCTGAACCTTATGATTTTATTGCCACTATCTCCCTTTAGTGGTGGCCATTTTTAACTTTTATAAGAACTGTGCCCACAAAAAAAGGAGTGCAAATATTCTCATAAGCAATGAAGAAGGAACTATTGTGCCAAATACAAGCACTACAACACAGTCTAGAAATAGGAAGGTCAGTGAATTCATTTCAGGTTGCTCATAGGCCAAAGAAAACACTTTTATTCAGTTTGAGATGGGAAAAAGACACTTCAAAATATGCAGCTTTTCTCAAGAAGGCAGCATTCAAAAATGCATTTATATGAAATGGCTTGTGCTGCTAATCTAGGGCTACAGAGATTAACAAAAGTATACCCATGTTCAAAGCTCAGGCACCTAGGGAAATTAAATAAACCAGACAAAGATCTGACAAATCTTCCAGACAGGATCATGTGAATGAACACACGTGCAATCAGATGGCATAAATATGATAGCAGAGAAAGTTCACAAGTTTCCTAAAAGCCTAAGTAAGCCTAAATTATATCTTCCTTCATGGGTCAGAAAAGGATCAGGAAATTTTGAACACTTGGGTCCATATGTCCAATGCTTTTTCTTATGACAGGGCCAGGGAGAAATCTTAATGTCAAACTTCTAAGATGAACTAATCATCTACTTTTTCTTTCTGTCATTCTTTCTCCCTTAGCCTGAGAGAACAAAGCCCCTGTACTAAAATGTTTACAATGCTTCATTAG
>VZTL01023175.1:0-11511 GCA_013400535.1 Scopus umbretta | reverse complement strand
ACTGAACACGACTGGACTCATAACGACAGCTGAACATCTGCTCAGTTACTTTAACCTTTTAATGCAGGAGAAAAAAAATAATATAACCTTTAGACATAAACCATTGACCAAGTCTGGGACTAGGATTGGATCTAGCCACACCTGGACTCCTCTCTAAGAAGGAGTTTAGAAAGCAAGGTAATCCTTTTCCAAACCTCATGACTCAACGGTAGGGTCTCCCTGAACTTTGTTATTAATAAACTGTATTTCTACTTCTCTCTTATGAGTCAAGTGCACTCTCCCTCTTTCTGTGAAACTGTTCCTTTCAGTTACAAACTCTCTTTCCCTGTACATGAGATTCATCAGACATGACCTTAGCTGAAAATGAGTTGTTAGTCATAAACACTTCCCAGTCAGGAGAATGACGTACTTCCTTCCTTCACCCCACCTATCTAAGCATCCACCTCTCAGGCCCAAGTCTTTCTAGGATTGCAGGGAAAGCCTAAACAGCCAATGTAAATTAAGCTTTTAGATGATTATGGAAAGTGAGTTGAATCCAATGAGATTTCTCACTTTTTTCCTCCAAATGACATCACAAGATATGATAATATAAATAATGACAAAAATAATTTGGAATGGATCTATGGAATGAGGAATTATATCATAGCTTGTAGAGTTACTGTATCAGAAAATTTAGTTGTTTAAGATTTTTCTCAAATAAATGAGCCATTACAAATTGACGTTACAGTCATGGCATTTCAAGGCACCACTGCTGAGGTCTTGATTTTTGGTTGCATTCAAGGAAGATTTTGAAGATTCATGAAGCTGCCATGTAGACCCAAACTATCTGATTTTAACAGCTGCAGAAATGACTTTATTTTGCTTCTGTCTCTGTCATACCTAAGGGGTCACCTTTGACACACCAAGTCCTCCCATTTGTCTGAGAGGATTTTGCATGCAATTCATGAAACATCAGGCTCAGGTTTTCTAATTCTTCAAATTATGCTGCTCTGTTATGGCCAAGGGAAACTATCGCCACTGGTGTCAGTGTAAGCAGAATTGTACTTCCTTTATCAAACTTCAAGAAAAGCAACTGAGCATTTTCCATTTTCACTGTAAAAATAGATGCTTAACCATTTCTTAGGTCAGGAAATCTTCTGTGTTCTGTAGTTTTTTTCTCAGATTTCTCTAGACTTATGTTGCTTATTGTGTCTTATGAAGTGTCTGAGTATATAAAATGTTATTTATTGGACAAAAGACAATCTTATAAATAATGCAATATACAACTACAAATATATGTTTATACTAGTATATCAAAAGGGACCAATGTTAACAGAAATTCCACATGAACAGAATACTAGTGTGTGTTTTTCAAACCTCTTTGAGATTCAGTACAACTTCTTTCTAATTAGATGTGTTCTGTATATGTACATATAAATTTTGTAAATGGCTTGAGCATGCCAAATATTCTTGTTTTAATTATAACAAATAAGAGTGATGTTTTCAAGAGTGAAACTTTAAAGTTAAATTCAATTTAAGAGGAAAAATAAGTCAGCAAGAGACACTGGGTCTTCCTTAATGAAAAGCAAATGTAATAATATGTACTGTAAAAGTGCACAGTGTAACAAAAGAATTGTAAAATCTGTCCACCATACCAAAAGAAAACAAAAGTGTTAGAAGAAACAGAGCACAGTTTAACATGAATATTCAGTAATTAAGTTTTTATTTTCTTTTTCTAATTTCTTTGAAGGAATATTAATTTTTGTAGCTGAAATAACAATATTGAGAAATATGTGTTGCATTATGAGATGGAGAATTTGTTCCAAGTAAGAAAACAAAACAAAATAACAAGGAAAAAAAGTCTTGCCACAGCTCAGAGTACTTACATCCCATTAGAGATGGGAGCAAATTTAAATGTTTTGTGAGGTGTTGTTTTTTTTTCTAAATAGACAAAATTATTTATCCTGAAGGATGTTAAATAATATCTAAACTTTTGATATAAGGATCGTATATAGTTGTCAATAAAGAGTTTTCTCAGTATTTTTTTTTTAATATGTTTTTCAATGTCTTTTCTGCTTTTAAAGGAGCTCTGCAACAATGTCCAGAACAAATCTACTATTAAAGTAGAAAGTCTGAAAAAATCCCATTTGTAATGAAATGAGAAAAGCCACTTTTCTGGAAACATGAACACATTTGTTTTGTTATTTCTAGGCTAAAAACATTAACAATTTGAAAGTTGGCTTGTATAGGCATCCTTTCTCACACTGAATGAAAATAAAACTATTTTATAATCTATCTCACCAAAATGTGTGCTTATGGGGAATTTAAAAGTCAGTTCTTGACTTTGGAAAAAAACCTATTGCTCTGTGATTTACTGTGCTGGGAGAGGAACACATGGCTGCAGTGTGCAGAAGCAGATATGAGACTGGATTATGACACAGTGAGTGACAAAGCCTCTTTTATTCTGAAGACAAGACTTGACCTCACCAGAAGAACATCTTGGATTCAGTCTGAACAGGGTCAGTAGTGGGTGTTCCCACTCCTACTGACTTTAAGTAACTCCCCTGCCACCTCACCCCCCAAACCAAAAATTATCGGCTTTGAACAATCATTGTGGATTCAAGGGAACTGTTCACAAAAGAAACAATTCTGTCTATCATCTAAGTGATTTGCAGGATTGCTATTCTATGGTTATGACAGCCTACTGGGATGTTCCATTTTCTTGTTCCCTGCTTGTTAACTGCAGTATAAGGAGTGAATAATGACCACAGTCTTTACAGGGAACTGGGGAGGCAGATAGGTGGCTATATGGATACATAGATGTGTCAGTTACCCCCAGTTATCATTCGCTGATATGTGTGAACATGGGAACTAAGTCAAGTTTAAAAATGAATCAAGACAAGTAATAGCAAAATGAAAATGTGCACCTGCAAGTTTATGCATCTATACATCTCTTTTTTTCATGTATATGTTCTTTAAATATGTTGTTATATATATTTTTGTGTGCAGAGAAGTATATTTACATTATATATGTGAATATATGTATATATGCTTATAAAACATCTGTACATATAGAAAACATGAAGGTTCTCTATGTACATACATATACACACAAACAAAATATATTTAGTGTATAACATTGTATAAAAATATGTAGGTTCTCTTTTCTTACATAAAACCTTGAGAACTGGTTCAGTCCAGCAACACACCAAGCTCATTAACCTTTATTTGGTACATAAAACTATATGTAAACCTCATAAGCCCCGCCAAATCAAATGGACATTTGATGCGCTTTGCTAGAAGGCAGTGTAAGCACTACGTGTGAGCCTAAAGCATTCTCTAAATGGTCCAAAGAATTAACAACTTCAAAAGTTTATAATCTTCTGGTTTTTTTTTCAAAAGAGATCTGCTGAGAAAGGATCAAAACTACAGGATGCTTTCATTTTATGACAGATGTTTAAGTGTCTTATTAACACATCTATCCAGGAAAAAAATAAGTCCAGGTGTTTTGAGCTACAAAAGAGAAGAAATTAACTTTATGAGTAAGTGGAAACAGGTTGATTTTGGTATTTTTTTTAAATGAAAACTGTTGATCAGTTTTAATGATACAGGATATGCTGCTATTGATCTGAAATTTGCATCAAGTGATTTGTCACAGTGGTTCACAGTGCTTATAGAGAGGGAGTAACTTATGGGGATGCTGATCCCTAAATCACATTGGTTTGCATATACTGAGAACAATTCATAAGGAAAGCAATGGCATCTACTGTCTACTCCTTTGTATTTATAACCTTCTCTTAGAAAGGACTCATTAGATTTGGAAAGAGTATATGCTTTACCTGATAAAATATTAGGAATGACCTAGAACATCTCAACCACCATCTGCAGCTTATTGGCTGCACAGTTATTCAGGAGGAAAGGGAGGCCCATCAGAGGTTAGTGAATGAGGTTAATGAGGAGAAAATACTGCAATAAGATAAGTCTTGTGATCAGCCTTCATAAAAATAGGAGGGAAAGAAATTTTCAAAGAAAAACAACTGCCTGCCCAGGACATGTGAAGGCTGTAAGACAGACAAAGAAGTAGGTTGGAAATATAACTCCAAGACCAGTGAGACTGAAAAAGGAAAAGCAGTTAAAAATCATATGCCTAGGATGTCCTGTTTCAGTTCAGTGCCGTTAAGAGACTATTGTTCTGTAAGTTCAAGTATACTGAGACACATTGGCTATATCTGTACTGGTAAATAGTGAATGGGTCCAGCACTGAAACACAGTTGTCCACACTGTTAAACTCTTATAACAGACTCAGACACTGTCTGGGCTCAGGCAAATCTGTGATGCCTGCAAAACTCCCAGATGTGCTGAGGAGTTAGCACAGGCCAGGTACCATTTCTGTTGGCAGTTTGGATGTAGCTAATGCATTTTGGAGGTTAACAGTATTAGCGTGAGTGGACCCTGTCCACTGATTTCAAGGTCAGTGAATGTGTCATAGCATTACTGAGTTTACCTTTATGTACCTACAATGGTTCAGTCAAATTCTAAAGTGTTTTCTCATGGGTAAGAGCTGGTTGTCTTCTGCTGTCCTGGTAGCACATGAATAAGAAAAAAGAAGCCTAAGAATGGCAGGCATCTGTCCATTAAGCACATTTGATTAAATGGAAATACCATAACACATTTCACACTAAATAGTTTGCCAATGGCAAGAGTGACAAAACAATATTTTCTCTGTAATGCATTGTATTTTAATGACAAACTCAACACATGTAATGTTTGACACAATCAAATATAGGTAGTGATTACTGTTATAGAGATGATCTGGTACTCTTTAAGGTCAGTGGAAAGCCTGCTGTGAAGTCCATGTGTATTAAGCATAAGGCTACTATTTTGACATGGCATTAGTAAAAGAAGGACTAGAATATTTTTAGAAAATCTCAGCTTTATGTAACCTGATGAGATCTTTCGATAATTGTGTTGCTTATATTGCTGCTTCAGTAGCAGCAATATTTTTCTGAAATTCTGGCCTTAAAGTATTCACAAATAGGTGAAAAAATATAGGAGAAATACTAGCCCTATAAGAATTTTATCATTATCGTAGTTTGGACTAGAATTTTAAAGATGTTTTATCCTCTCTGTTGCTTATTCGTTTGTTTTTTGTTTGGGTTTTTTTTTTTTTTTTCCCCTTTCACTTTTTCTTTCAGATACTTTGCTTTTAGGATTAAAAATATACAGCAAGTTGGCCCTGTTCTGACCTAATTATCTCATAGCTGTGAATCCTGTATTCAGGGAATTCCAAAAAGTATAATTTCTAACACAATATTGAGTTAATTCTGTCATATATTTTCCAAATATCTTAATTTAAATGCAAATGTTAATATCATAGATGACATATATAGCAACAGTGCTGAGCTATGTTTGTATAATCACTTCCATGTAAAGGTCTTTTTCAGTATTATCTCAGTTTGTAATGAACCTTTAACCGTTTCTTGTGTGTGCTCTTTTTAAATTTGTTTTGCCTTTTGGGTTTGAGCAATTTATTTTTTATACTTCTCTGAAAAGAAGATGAAGAAATAATCCCCCTTCACCTTCTTACAGTGTTGTTTTTAAATAGCTTTAATACTGATTTTAAATAAGCTTAGAGAAAAACATACCAAACAAACAAAAAAAAATTCAGGAAAATTATTGCCACTGATCAAAAGTACCATTTTCTTATTCCACAGAAAATCATCTTTTTTTCATGGCATTATTAGATTTGTCAAATAAGTTTATTCATCCAATTATTCCTATCATGTCTGTGGAATGCAGCAACATGGTTTTCTTAGCTGCTTTTGTCAGCATTTTTTATTACAGAAATTTTCCACAAATATTAAAACTGGAAATTTTGAAGTGTTTCCTTCTATGTTTTTTGTTGAAAAATGTTGTTTTGTCCAATGAATATTTTCTACAGGAATAAATTTTCTAATCTGGGCAAAAGTTTTTAATTTTAACTTTCTAAATACTTTTGCCTTGGCTTTAGTGCACATAACCATTGAAGGTGTACCTGCAAAACAGAAGATATAAATGAAACTCAGGAAGATATTTTTCCTAGGATTGCTTAGAGTTTCTTGGATATGGATATGTTCATTCCCTTTTTGTTTTATTTGAAAGGAAACTTCCTTTGGTTAACTAAAAGGCTTGTCTGATAAGAGGAAATAGCTAGTTTTGAATCCACTAAAATTGAAGATTCTGATGGTACATAGTACAATTATGGCTTTAGTTTCTGGCAATGAAAGTTGAACTTTTCTTTCAATATATCTTGAAAACTAGAAAAGGTGGTAGTTCCACACTCTTGACTGATTTATATTTATAAGTGTAGTGGCCCATTGTGTTAAGTCTGTACAGTGGGCCCTGGAATGATTTTCCAAGCACTGGTATTTGGTGTACACCTCAGCCACATTGTGGATTTGTTCTGGGATGCAGCAGAACTGCATTATCCCTCCCTGCCTTCCACCCGTGTCCTGGTGTAACTTACATAAACTCAGGCACTGATGTTGGAAGGGAACTATGGCCCTTGTCAGTAATAATATCTCCTGGTCCAGATGATCACAGCTGTGGAATGGATGTTGAAAAACACTTGCTGTACGTCTAGAAACAACAGTGGAAAGCAAACAGCTGTTTCACTTATTTCTCTACAGAAGCTATTTTTAAAATCCAAGCAACAGTGCAATGAATGAGATCTTATATACAATGTATTTAAATCATTCTCTAGAGCTGCATAGTGTGGACATACTGAATTCCAAAGTAGAGTTAAAAATGATTTTAAATTCTCCAGGTGCATTCCCTCAGGATATATAAGCAATATCCTTTGCAATTCTGAAAATGCAGTGTTCCCAAATGCACTGCAAGTGTTGATTGTTCGCTTTTTCTATGGGAGAAATCTCATATTTATCTTTCCCTTCACCATTACCCCAGAGTCCACCGAAGCCCCAAATGGGAGAATAGCCAAAGTTTGCAAGCTGCAAAGTGACAGAGAAGAAAATGATACTGATAGAGAGGAAAATGTGCAAAGACCACTTCCACATCCATAATAACCATAGTGGGGACCATTCAATTAGGCATAGTTTCTCATTACTCCAGCAGTAAGATAAACCTCACCTTTGCTGCGACATGGTGCTCCTCACCTTATGTTCTGGTCATAGGACTGTAAGAGGTTGGATACAGCAGGGAAGAGAGCAGAGAAAGGCTATTATCCCCCAGCATCATTAGCCTAACAGCAGGGGTGAGTCCTGAGAATTTGTAAGCAAAGGATGTCCCCTTGTGAGATGGTATCACTGAGCACAAAGCCTGTAATTCTGAAGTAATGTGGATTACTGGAAACACAGACTTCCTATTAAAACGTTATGTAATGAATTAAAAGTATTTCCTTATCAGTATTTTAAATCCTAATCTCTTCAATTTAGCATAATTGTGATACAATATATGAATAAAAAAAACCTCTATGGAGTATTTTCATAAACTATATTTCAAATCTGCACAGAGCAAACATAGCTTGGAACATTTGTTATTAACGAAAAGGTCCTAAACTTTTTTTTCTTCCCATGAGGTTGAATTGGCTAATACTATATTCTGCAAACCAAAATCGAATTCAGAAGTTCAATTTAAATCTTGGCACCTCTTCAAGAACATTAAAAAGAAATTAAATCAATTTTAGAGAGACAAGCTGTTATAGTGTAACTTTCTTTTTACATAAATATTAAAAGAATCTTTTCTTTTTGGAATCTGTCCATAGCATATGACCAAGACCCTCCTACACTAACCAGTTATCTGACCCACTTACCTCAGTTACATATATAGACAAGAAAAATGTATTTTAAAGGGATCTTAGGCCTACCATACACCAACTACAGCATGGTTGATCAGTTGTCACCTTCCCACTTGTTAAGGACACATTTTTACAAAGAACTAGAAAAGCCCAGCAGCCCTTCTCTTGCTTTTGGACTAGCTGGTACATCATGTCTACAGCTATGCATCATGGTACCCAAAAGAGGTTGCTGACATCCAAACTACTTGTTGGCTAAGGTCCCTTAGCTCCTGGTTGACCCCAAATCAAAACTGGGAACAGGCAGCCAAAGTGGCAACTAGCCCACGCCTGTTAGGTCTGCCCTGAACAATTTAGCAGAACTGAGATAACATACCCGTGCCCATGTTCTTTTAGTTATTAGTACAGATAGTCTGTCTTTGGTGAGCTATATGGACATTTTGCCACTAATATAAAATATGTTTTAAAACAAATAATCAATAACCTAATTTTTTATGGAAAAGCAGCTGTTGATTTCCAAAGAAGATGAATTATTCTCTTAAGTATTTATAAGGGAACAATCCAGAATAATTTCTTGCAATATCCAAGGTATTTATAAGAGGGACTCAATACAAGTAAAAGCAGTTGCTGCTGAATCTTCCCTTGGACTGATGTATAGTACAGTTAAGAAGATTTATTACAATGAAGAATATAAAAATTTGCTTAATACTGCAAAGAGTGACCTTATTATGCCAAATGTACATTGCAGACTAAGTACAAATAAAAATAAGTGTGTGATGGAGGAACTCTTGACAGATGCTGATATACACAGATTTAATGATAAATTAAAAATATTTCTGTTTAATAAGGTTAGTTACTTCTGTGAACACCTAAAAGTTCAGGTTTTTATTTACCAAGGAATAAGCTATCTAGTAAAGGCAAAACAAACATTACTTCAGACATAAACCAGTGNTGCACCTGGCAGAGCATGGGAAGCTGAAAAGTCCTTGACTAGTGTAAACAGCTGAAACCGGGACAACTGGGTTACAGTTTAGCTGTGGGTCATTGAGCTAGATACAGTATTATGTAATATTATGTATAGCAGTATTATGGAGAAGAGAAAGAAGCACAGATGTTAATGGAAACAGCTCCAGGAAATATATATGTAGGTGCAGTATATATGAGGTGAGTACTTGGCAGCATAATCCTCAATGATAATCCTCAAGTCTGTATGCTGAACCAGAATCAACTCTTCTGTCACAGCACTTGGAGTTGTCGGCCACTTTGGATTTGTATCATTCTTCACCAGGTGATATTGATTTGAAAAAGAGTTTTGGAATAAATATTTTGCACAAATCCTTTATTGGTTGACTGTTCTCTGGAGTTATTGAATATATTTATTTTAAGCAAAACTATGTTGATAAACTGCAGCTATGCCAGGTGGACAGTTTTAATTGTCTGCTAAGTGTCAGAGCACCCTGTTGCATTACTTCTGTAGTTTAAAGTATGCCAAAGCTGTGAACTGCAAAGATATAGAGCAAAATAGTATCTATGTACACATAACTTAAAGGGGTTTTTGTTGACTTTAGGACTCTAGCTCCCATTGCCTTTGAAGAGGGCTTGGCACATTGCTCCTAACTGCACCTTGAAAAATGTTCTAGTCCATGCAATCTAGTGACAATATTATTTTATTGCTTGAAATCTTAATTTTGAGTTTCTTCAGGGTGCTTTAGCATGAAGCATACCATCTTTTTCAGCACTAGATGAGGTGTCCCTCATAGAGCATTGTGTTCATAGAGTTGCACCTAAAATGGAAATGAGACAGAATGCTGATGTTTAAACACAAAAAAATTCTTCCATGAAGTGCAGCTCTAGTGACAGTATTTATTCAGTGTCTGTGATGTCATCCTCAAAAATGTTTAAGTTATTGTAGATTCCCAGTAATATAGGTCTCACTCTCTATTATATTCCAAAAATTAAGTATAATTGTATGTGAGCACACATTCAACATGTAGCCCCGGTAGACACGTTTGTGTGTTAACAGGTGCTTTAATCTAAGGCAGCGCTGATGCACCTATCCGACCCCTTACAAAGTCCTGGTGGCAGGATTGCAGGCTGGAGGGGTGGGTTTGGTGTCTGCTTTCTCCTCACAGAGCTTATGACCACACTGCCCCTTGCACAAAACGATACAATACTCATGGGCTAGAGCTTGGTCTGCTACCATGCTGCCTCCCCCACCACTCCTGCTGAAGCTGTGCAGAACAGAGTATAGATCTCTTGTCATCTACAGGAAAAAAAAGTTCTGCATGCTGTTGGTTAAAGCTGTAAGGAAATAATTAAGTAATCCCATTTTGTGTATGTAGGCTCTGTGATGTATATAAGTTTGACTTTTATATCCCTCCTTTTTCAACAGAAGGTGGTGAAATATTTTTCAAATCCTTGTTTAGGTGTGATGTTGCGGGGGAAAAAGGTACAAGACAACACAAAACAAAGATATGAATGAGGACAATGCCCTGTGATGCAGTTTCACAGCAAATAAGTTAAAAAGTAAACAGAAACCAACTTTATTTGGTTTCTTCCACAATAACATAATTTGTAGTCAATTGGATGTGAGTAATACCTTAATTTGGAAGCAAAGTTCTGGTGAAAAGAGAGGTTGAGCACAAGCACAGTGCTTGTGCTCCTTCTTGATGATGCACAAGCAAGAACTGATGAACCATCATTCTGGTTACAGAAAACCCCTTTCTCTTGCAACAGGAGGCCTGGCCAGCAGTGTGGTGAGCAGGAAGTGATTAATCCCAGACACACCACTTAGTATGTCATTTTTTTTTTTAAATTTATTTATTCTGGCAATAAATTATTGTGTCTCATATGACTGGAATGTCTGGATTCTCACTATTACTGACTGTCCATCAAAAATTGTTCTGTAACTAAATACTCTGCTATAAGGAAATGCACCTGAATGTACAGGTGCTTAAATTTACAGCTTCCTTTCTTTGTGTTACTCTTCTGGAACTAGCTGATTTTTCATGCCTTGTGAAATCTAATTTGGAGGTATTCAAGGCATCTTCATTTTTTTCCAAGCCCTTTAAAACTCTAGAGCAAAAGAAATGTTAATGATCTCACACACACTTAACCCAAATTTTCAAATTAGCAGACAAACTCTGCAGTGTTGTCTTCCTAAAGTTAAAAATATTCAGGATTTAATGGTGAATCTTGACAAATGAAGCAGTGGTTTCAAGTTCTGCATATAAATCTTAAGCACAGAGAAGTACAGGCTGATTCAGTCTCTCCCATATCATTGTATTGTACAAATGAAATAGCATAACACATAGAAGAAAAGTTTTAACATTTTCACTGCTATTATTCTCTCAGCAACCTGTATGTAAAACTAAAGCACAAAGCAATGCTGAATACCTTTAAAGTCCTTTTCTTTCTTAAATGGAGAGAAGCCATTAACACAAAATTTAATTCTATTATGCAAAATACACCTTTTCTTTCTAGATTTCTCCTTTCTTTTCCATTCCATTCTGAATTTTTATAATCAGAAGCACTTGCAGAATGCAAAAGTGGGGGTTGTTTCATAACATCCTTTCATTAGTGTGCATTTTTTCTCCTCCAAATATTTTCTTCCTCAGAAAAGGTAATACTGCTAGATTTGTCCCAGCAAACCTGGAAAGCATTATTGGTTGGTCAAAATCAGCAATGCTTTGGTGAAGACATTTCCTGATTCTGCTCTGGCTCCTGTCCTGGTTTCAGTT
>VZTL01023173.1:0-33328 GCA_013400535.1 Scopus umbretta | reverse complement strand
AAAAAAAAAAAGCAAAAAAGCATCCTGGAGGAATTTAATCTTCGTTTGAGAGGTTTTAGCCTGTCATTGTTAGTATCCACTAAGTGTTGGCCCTGAGGATCCCAAGCAGCTCAGCAGTCTTCTCCCTGCACTGAGGAGCCTGGCTGCTGGTGTCTCTGCCCAGCCCGGTGATGGTAGCGGCCCTGGATCAGCTCCTGGGTAAAGAGCTGTGTGAGGATGACAGCTGGGCCGTGGCTCTCCCCGGTCGCTGCCACTGTCCCTGTCCTGCTCGCCTTGTGCGGGTGCTGCCAGTCTGTGCCCTTGTCGGTGGCAGCACGGCCCCGCTGGCCCCCGAGGAGCAGCCCGCTCCCTCAGCTCCCTGGCACACCAGTCGTTGCGGAGCAGGACACAGGTCTGTGAGCACAGCGTGCCACCAAGGAGCTGGTGACTGAGTCTTTTCATTGAAAGTTTCCAATGTTTTACACAGATCTGGGTCTTCAGATCTTTACACAGATCTGCATGTTGCTGCAGCCCCACTTGGTTTGGTGGAGCAATGCTAATCTAAGCCAGATGGGACACCGACCTACTCACCAATTAAAAAATACCCGGGCCACCATCAGGCATTCGACCCCAATGCATGCTGTGGTTTTATGACTCCTCCAGACTAGCCTGGCATCTTTCCACATTAGCTTATAATAAGGGGAAATTAGATGTCCACTTGTTCTTCAGTAGCTCTTAACATATTAAGCGCTAAGTACGCAAGCATAATGATTTACAAAGAACTGTTTGGTTTTGTACATGAATGACCAGTAATGGATCCAGTTTCCTGGGACAGATAGGGTGGAAAATATTGTAAAGCAATATCTTATTAATAGTTTATCCTGGATTTATTTTTGAGCAGCTTTAGAGCATCTATTCTATTTCTCTTTTTCTGAGAAAGATGGTTTCTCAGTCCTGTCTTCCCTGCAGAAGCCAATAACCATTTCATATAGCTGTATTTCTGCGTGTCACATGCTCTGTTAAATATAATTTCCATGATCCTTCTTTTCATTTGGAGGGAATCTATTTCATAATTTTTTCAGTTCTTCCTTTCTTCTTAATTCTTATTTTTAAAATACTATTGCACAAGCAGTCTTCTTTTTTTTTTTTAACTTCCATGTTCCTAGACATGCACACAGCTTACACCACCAGAATGACTAGCTCCAGCTTTTAGGTGCTATGTTTAAAGTACCGTAGAGGTCTGATGTCCAGAGTCACTCATATTATTTCAAAACTAAAGCACCCCAAAATCACAATACACATTTGAAAATGTTAACCGACAACTTTGGGATACACTATTAAGTAACTAACTTTAAAATTGCCATTTGAACTGCCTGTATTTGCATTTCTACACAGCTGTGCCATGATTAATTTTTACCACTTCAAGATGTGCAGTGTGTTTTCTTCTCCAGCGGATGTTATTTAAATGGATGCAGAGATCTGTCAGCCTCAGGGTGTCATCATGACAGGCTCAGGTAAGGACAATTCCTGCCTCAAAACCAAAATCCAGATGATACACAGTTAATTCTTCTGTTAATTTAATGCTGTCTATTACACCACTTAGCTTGCTCAGCATTTTGGTTTTTTCTCAGTTATTTCCTTTGTTAAATCTTTTGAAATCTCCTGAATGGCAACACTTCCTCTTTCTGGTCATGTTATTGACATTTACCAACAGTGGGTTGCCGCATCCTTCTCCATCTGAGAACCCTAGCGCACACAAGACTTTATTACACAGACAGAATTGCAGTATACGAAGAAATCACCTGTGTATCTATAGCCATTATTAGCTTCATAATCTTCTCAATTATAAATTTGAAAAAAATCTGCTTCTGGGTGATTGGGTTCTTTCTGTTCCATGAGGTACCAAACAAACAAGCTCATCCTAAATTTTAAGCATCCGAGAATCAACATTGAAACAAAAGGGATGGTATATATGTTTCACATATGTTCGTAAGCACTTTGCTTGAATAGGATGCAGATGCTCATCTCTTGCAGAATAAACTCCATGATCACAAAAGGGATTTTTTGTTTCTTGTTTAATATCTAAAGGCTTCCAAGATGAGGTTTCAGGTTTGTTTCCATAGGGTTCAGCTTTAAGTGACATTTTCCTTGGAGATCAATGCAAACTGACCTCTGGATAAACTTGAGGTATTGTTTTAGGGGTAGGAGTGCTGTTGTATTGCACCTAGATCTGGTGCTGTCTTTCACCAACAGACGCACAGAAATACACCCATCTCCGCCCGCCTCCACATGAGGCAATGGCTTCTGGTCAGTGTAACATGCAGTAATTAGGCTGCTTTTGAGCTCATTGGCGGGCCAATAGTCTACATGTGTAGATCAGTAGGTTGGATTTCCCTTAGCTAGACTTTAAGATAGATTTGCTTCTTTGAGCCTTTTTTTGATTCTTCAGGAAGATGGTGCAGAACTTTCGCATGTAATTTTATGGATATTTGTCCCTCACGTCCAAGTGCAGAGCAGGAATGCAAACCAGAGCAAGAACAAAAGTAGAGACTAAATAATTGTGCAGGAAAATGACATATTACCCAAAAGCTTCAAAGAAAAGCAGAAGTCTTATACATCTCATCTACAGATGTCTTTACTCAAGAATGGGAGCAGTGAAGAAATATTTACTAAAAAAGCAAAAGCTTCTATTACACTTTTGGAGGAAAAACTTAATCATGTGCTTTCCTCTTCAGTCAGTATGATAGTATCTCTCTGTATAATTTTTGATGTTGCAGAGGGTTTGCTTATTTCTGCCTGGTTTACTACATTCACATCATCTGCAGCGTTCTGCTGTTAAAGCAGCACCAACCAATGGACATTTTTACAAATCATTTGATTTTACACTTCTGCCCTCTCATATGTGTAGACTTGGAGCGTGATCTGAAGACTTGGCATTAGAGCAATGTTTATATTACTGCACATGCTTATGTGGTGTTGCAAGTCCCTCCAAATTTCAAAGGCTTTGTGTCTGGCACAGAAGAATCTCATGTTTTTAGATCAGAATTTGCCTCTGTGACCTGTCTGCTAGCCTTTGCCTGGCAGCAGCATTGGCTTCCACTTGTAGAGGTCAAGCTGGGCAAATGGAGTTATTCCATGCCGGTACTTCACAAACTCTGCTTTTTCACAATAAGCAATGAAAGAGGTTTAATCAAACATAGTTTATTATAGACGAGAAAAAAAAAGAGAAAGGAAGCAAATCAAAAGAGTCAAAGATAAATGCTTTCTCCAAAATCACTGGATGATAATGGGATTCTTCATCAACTCTTAGTGAAGGGCTGTGAGAGCGTGAACGGTTGTTGTCCTCTTTATTTCTCAAACCCAGGTGTACCTTCATTTATCATCATTTAGGCTAAGGTTAACAAGCCCCACCATTTACTCTGCAGTGATGAGCTGCTCCCTGCAGTGCTCTTCATTAGTTGTCTCTGCTTTTTCTTTGCCCCACAGATCTCAGCTCCTTTGCAGGAATACTCACAAAGCACACACAGTGTTCTTGCCATAAATGGAAGACTCCCTAAGTGGATGTACTAGCAAACTTCCCCCTTTGTCTATAATGGGGATGCCCCAAGCTTAAGAACAACTGGAGGCAATTACCACAGGCATAGTCAGCTTTTCACAACNATCTCAGTAAGTTTGCAGATGACACCAAGCTGGGTGGGAGTGTCGATCTGCTCGAGGGCAGGAAGGCTCTGCAGAGGGATCTGGACAGGCTGGATTGACGGGCCAAGGCCAGTTGTATGAGGTTCAACAAGGCCTAGTGCCGGGTCCTGCGCTTGGGTCACAACAACCCCATGCAACGCTACAGGCTTGAGGAAGAGTGGCTGGAAAGCTGCCCAGCAGAAAAGGACCTGGGGATGCTGGTTGACAGCTGTCTGAACATAAGCCAGCAGTGTGCCTAGGTGGCCAAGAGCCAAGGCCAAGGCCAACAGCACCCTGGCTTGTATCAGGAATAGTGTGGCCAGCAGGAGTAGGTAAGTGATTGTGCCCCTGTACTCGGCACTGGTGAGGCCGCACCTCGACTACTGTGTTCAGTTTTGGGCCCCTCACTACAAGAAGGACATCAAGGTGCTGGAGCATGTCCAGAGAAGGGCAATGAAGCTGGGGAAGGGTCTGAAGAACAAGTCTTCTGAGGAGTGGCTGAGGGAACTGGGGTTGTTTAGTCTGGAGAAGCGGAGGCTGAGTGAAGACCTTCTCACTCTCTACCATTTCCTGAAAGGAGGGTGTAGTGAGGAGGGTGTTGGGCTCTTTGCCCAAGAGGAAATGGCCTCAGGTTGCGCCAGGGGAGGTTTAGATTGGATATTAGGAAAAATGTCTTTACTGAAAGAGTGGTGAGGCATTGGACTAGGCTGCCCAGGGAGGGGGTGGAGTCACCATCCCTGGATGTATTTGAAAAATGTGTAGATCATAGAATCATAGAACGTGTCACATCCACATGTTGATGTGGCACTCCAGGACATGGTTTAATAGGCATGGTGTTGTTGGGTTGACGGTTGGACTAGATGATCTCAGAGGTCTTTTCCAACCTTAATGATTCTATGATCTTCAGCTGAGAAAAAGGTTCAAGAAAGCCCAAGAGACCAGAGCTGAAAACTCTGGCTGAACCAAGAAGTCTTGATGTACAGGCAGGCCCTCAGGTGTATTAAGAAACACTACTTGTAACTGGTGGAACTCCTCTGAAGAGTAAGATCCTCTCATCTTGGGCACTGATGGAGTTGCCTGGGCAGACACTGCACAGTCTGGACTGAAAAAAATAGCATAGATGGCTCTCTTTAGCAGGAGCTGTGTCATTTTGGGTCAAATGGTCTTGCTAGGGGAAATAGAGACGTCTTCAGAAGACATGCTCAAATACATTTATTTTGTAAGTGCCCGACTTCTGCTGGTCTCTGGCTGAACTCCCGGGCAGCCCATTCGTCTGTCTGGGATCCTAGGATCCTGTTTCAGGCACTCCAGGGTGGCTGAGGCATCTGCATCCCCTCAATAGCTTTGAGAGGACCATGGGTCTTGGGATGTATCAGGACCAGTGGTGAGACCTTCCTTCACCCATGCCCTCTGTGAGTCAGGAGAGCAAACAGTCAACAGCGAAGGTTTTGGGCTTTTGTGAGGAATACAGCCCATGCCCCAGCCCCCCAGACTGGCACTTTTCACCCTTCTGCGCCCTGTTAGCCAGGGCTGGCCTGTGGGGACCACTGTGCAGGGCTGGCAGGGTACACCCCAGCCACCCTCCAAGGGGCCCACAGCCCCACTGAGCATTGGCCATCCCCACCAAGGTGGGTCTGGGGAGCAGTGCCGACAGACCACGGGTGGTCTTGTGCCAAAACGAGGTATAAGCCTTAAAGCCTCCCCAGCAATCCTCCCCGCCTGCTTTTTATGAAGCACAGCACAAATCCTTCTCAATGTCATTCCATTCCCAGAATATAAAAAAAGAGTATTTCTACTAAGAGTCAATAGACTTCTCTTTTCAGTGGTGGGTTTTCTTTTTTTTTTTTCCTTTCTTTTTTCTTTTTTTTTTTTTTTTCTGGCTGATTCCCCTCATTAGCTCATCAGCACCTCCTGGCAGGATAAATTTTACACTGATGTATGGGCTACCAGAGGGAGGCTAAAAGTCTACCAAACACCTCAAAGAAATGAACAACCAACCAGGCACACTCATGCTGGGCAGCCCCTCTTTCCTCTGCAACAACAACATATGTCTTATCAAAATCCTGCATATGACCTTTCACACTGCACAGCGTCCCTCCCAAAGTTTATTAGAAATAAATAGCTACACCCAGTTTTGACTTCAGCTTGCACTTAACGTACAGTTGCACCTCATGCTTATTCCCAGCTGGCAGCAAACCTCAAACCATGGGTCGAATCCCCATGCACACAGAGAGGCTCCGGAAGTTCAATTGCACTTCTGGGACTCTCATCCACCTGCAGGTGAGATTTTCCACCTGTCAGTCCAGCTCATGGAGCATACAGTGCTTGCCCATCTTATGCTGCCAATATCCATCAGGATCCCACCCCCCAAGATTTTCCTCTGGTTAAACTCTGGGGCACCCTGAGTGTCTGAGACAGTCCAGTGAAGGAAGTATTCATCCAGTCTTTCTTTTAAATAAATACTTCCTACTAAACCTTAAAAAGGAGGAAGCAACATTGCCAGACAAATACACAAAACTATGCAAGAGGCGCAGCTGGACATATTTACTTTTGTTGCTAAAACATGTAGCTGGACAATAGCGATGGCAGGCTTCAACCCAAGTAATATGAAACAGATTGTATGTTTATGTGAAGACATTGATAAAAGCTCAGGGAATGTACTTTTAAACATTTTTAAAAATAGATGTCTATAAAATAACAAGTGGACTGGAGAAGATGAACTGGGAATGGTTATTTATTGTTCCTCATAAAAGGAGAACTAGGAGGCACCCAATGAAATTTTTGGCAAGGAGGCAAGCAAAAGAAAGCACTTTTTCATGCAGTTAAATGAGTTAAATGCAGCCATGTAAACTATGAAACTCATTGTCACAGGATGTCATGAACACTGGGAGTATAAACAGGTTCAAAAGAATTAAACAGTTGTGAAGCTTAGATCTAACAGTGCCTTTAAAACATTTTTGAGTGGATGCAGCTTACAACTCCTGAAATCTATAAAGTGCAGATTTCTGTAACCAGGTTAAAAATCACTCCATACTTCATCTTTCTTATGCTGTTCTTCTTCAACAGGGAGAAGATACTGACTGAGGTGGGCCTTGTTTTCGTCTGTTTCTGGAGGCTTTTAATAAATTATGCTCTTAATTAGATATATTGGTTTTGTCCCTAGGCGGTACATCCTACAAGTTGCTCGTTTGGACACTGAAGTGTATTGTCTGGCTGCAAAGACACGGGGCTGCTCAGCATGGGTCTTGTCTCAGACACCGACTGGCATTTCAGAGAACACTGTGCTCGTCCAGGCCCTGCCACAGACTCCTTGTGTGACTCGTTTCAAAATTTTTGCTAAATGAGGGTAGTTTCCCTTTTGCCTATCTTGTGATTTTGACTTCAAAGATTTGTGGGGAAGGCATATGGACTATAGATGCAGAACCTAGCATTGTGGGGCCTCTGCAAACTCTTTGGGTACAACTAATTTAAGAAGGAAGAGAACATTGAAAGGAAAGAAATCACTCTAGCTTCCTCCCCTGATGGGAGGAGAGTGGAAGGTAGGAAGACAAGACTAATACCACCGGGCCCTCACGCTTCATTATGTCTGTGTTGCTTTCCCAACAGTAAGGAAGAGGCTGCCACATCAGAGAAACAAGTTTGCACAGTTTCGGGCCAGAATAGGCTCATTGGCAGCAGTTAGCATGACAGAGCACTCACCCATCAGCAAAGATTACAAATATTTTTAATTCCAAATTGTGACTCATGTTCTCTCCTTCAGTCACTAGTTTATGTTGCTAAGTAAGTATCGGTTGCAAGAGGAAGTTTTTACCTTGAATTTCCAAAGAATTTTTTTTTTTTGGAAGGTATTAAGTTAATTGGAACGACTTTGCTGGTTGCAGTATGGCAGTTCATGTCTCTGCCCTGGCCACTGTGCTCAAGGGGCTGGAGCTCTCCCAATCTTCAGGGAGTGGAGTCAGGCAGTGGCACCAGGAGCCAACAATTTACTGGGGTTGCTTGAGGTCTTGTCAGGAAGCCATGCTTGCACAGACCTAATCTGGTTGATCTACATGTTTTGGCCATTGTTTCCAGTTTATGATGAAAACTTTTGTGTAAAGAGTTATTTAACTCCATGAAAATTGCAGTGAGGATTGCTGGCCATCCCCATAATGGTGACCAGTTAAAAAATATTGCTGTAATTTCCAAAATCTCTTTTGCCAAGCAGATGAAACTTGCTTGTCCCAAGAGTAGTTTTGTACTAACAGTGTTTAACTCCCTTCTCATGGGGAAGTTATAGAGCATTATGGTACATGAGACAGAGAAAAGAGAACACGTTTTGAGCTGTGTTTTCCTCATGAAACAAAACTAGCCATGGTAACCTCACCATCACTTTGGGCCCCGTGAATCCACAGAGAGACTAGTGGTCTGTCTGATAAGCGCAGGTGACGTGAAGCCAAGTTGCACCACGTGCAGGCTGATCGCCCACCTGGCTCAGTCCCAGATGTGAGTGGAGGATGAGCCAAGGAGCAAGGCAAATGAGGCACTCCGAAGGCCAAGCTAGAGCCTTGCCTTGAGGTGTTGAGGCTGAATGTACCCAGAATTTGAACCTCAATATTAAGAGCTCAAAACTAAACTGTTCCAACAATGGCAGGGGCTTTCAGGATCTGTTCAGTCTCATCCAGTGCCACTCTTGCTGTCTGCCACAGTAGCTTACTTGTTACCCAGGAAAATCCTTTTGTAGGAGTAGCCTGGGAACCCTTAAGAAAGAAAGACTGCGTTTGCAATACTAGACCAGACTTTCTAGACTTATCTCCTCAGAAATCTACTGCTGTGGAATGGTGACACCTAATGGTAGGGACACAATGCAATACATGGATACAGCAGGGGTGCAAATGTGCTAAAAGGAGTGTCACTTCATGGATACGAAGTAAATGTTGGACTTACTTCCCCAATTGTGCAGAATTTTAATGCAATGTCTCCTTTTCAGCCTTCGCTATCTCAATGTAATGTATTATTAAGATCTGCTCATGGAGATTTAATTTCAATTTCTGATATTATACTAGCCCTTTCCCCCTCCTGTGTTATGCTGACTCTGGCCTACCCTTTTATTAAACCCTGCAATTTGTAGTTTGTCTCAGAGCAGCTTGTTCAGATTAGACTTGCCTAGGGGCTAGTTTAAATTGCTCACATGACTTCTCGAAAGAAACATTACACACATGTTAAATTCATGAGCCAAAGTAGGCTTGTATGTGGAGTGCACTCCATTTCCCTTTGCCCTTTCCAGGTGGCTTTTTTCTCATATTTCCACACCTTTCCCACATTCCCCTTTGCCCCCCTTCCCTGCCCTTCCATGCCTTTGTATGGAAACAAAGAGAATCTCATCTCTGTACAATGAGATACAGCAACCCAGTCTGACTATTTAAATATTCAGGATTGGAAACTGTTCCTATAAAACCCATTTGTAGATAATTGTAATACAGTATGCAAACATAGCTGAAATGTGGAAAGAGAGCAGAGGGAGCCATTCACATATACATAGTGCATTAATACACGAAGGAGGCATTTTTGCCTCTGGTTCTGGAAAGCACAAAGCAAGAGTGGTTGTTTCCACTTAAATTTTGTTTCAGATTGCCCTGTATTGCTCTCAGTGCAGAGAACAGCGGCTTTCTGCAGTCCTACTCTCAGTATGACCCCAATGTGTCTGTCGGAGCTGAGAGCAGGACTCCTGCCACTTTGATTACTGGGGTACCTTTCCTGCAGAGAACATCCCTAGAGGGTCACAAACACCCACTTATGGCTCTGTTACTCTGCTCTGTCAGGAATACAGCCATCTTCTAACTTTAGCTTCTTCTAGCTCTTTGCTGGAAGGCTAGCAGGTGGTCAGTATGCTGGTGCAGGCAGACAGGTTTGTTTGGCTTGGAGGTGAGCATCTACAAAACAGAATCACTCTCCATGTGTCTGAGACTAGTCAGAAATAGGGGGTAGCAACCAGCTATGCTTAGTCTGGCTACTCTGAGCTGAAGAAATGATGCTCAGTAAAATTAAATGAAAGCAAGTAACTGGGAAGGGAAGAAAAATCCTACTAGTGCCTGTATTGAGGGGAGGGCTGTGACATTTCACCCTCTTTAGGCATCGTGGAGGAGAGCCATTATGAACCGTTTCTTCTCAACAAGAGGAAAATCATTTGCTAGAGTTCAAACCTCCTTAGATGCCAGATGGTTCAAACGTGAGACACTACCTGGCCTTCTTAGTTCCACCTCACACAAAACAACTCCTCCTGCTTATAGTTACTTAACAGACCGTGGCTAGTGCAGGTTCAAGTGGCAGTATGGCAATGCAATTAAGCCAGTTGTCCGTTCCAGCTAGCAAAGCATGGGCAGGCTGTTTTCACCGTGAGGAGAGCTGGCTGAAGGAATGACACAGCCACACCATTTTCCCATCTGGATGTAATCTGAGCTGGTAGTGCTACGTAAAGCTAGATGGTAAATGGTTTAGAGGCTGGACCTGAAGGACCATGTCTCCCTCTGTGGACGTCCATGGAAACTTAGATAATTGCCATCATTTTTCCTGAAAGTCTATAAATCTGTGCCCAGGACATGAATCGTTTTCAGCAGAAGGACCTCAGCTGTGCAAGCACCCTCCTCCCAGCAGCCTGCTGGACCTTACTGGTCTACGGTAATGCTTACCTAACTGGCATGATGCCTTGATTCCCCATCTGAATCAGCTGTCCTAAGCATGCTGGGAAGCTGCTGTTGTGCTTTTTGGTCCTTTGGTCTAATGCTCTTCCAAAGTGAAAATTCAGTTACAGGGAGTTCCCCTCCTGGGAAACTTCCTGCCTCATTCCCAGGGCTGGAAGACCTCTGATAGCCTCAGACCTAGACTCTAGACCTGTCAGCCCTGCCGTACCTTGTACTCTCCTGCTCTTCCAGCCTCCTTGCTGACCCAGGATATTACCCCAGCAGTTCAAGAAATGCAGTCCTGAAGAAATCCCCATCCTTCCTACAACAGACTGCTGTCTGCGTGGCACAGAATTGCAGGCTGCTTGCCTTCACTCCACACCTCTTTTTGTTTCCCATGGCCTTCTCCTCCACAGACTTCCCTGTGATCTTTTCTGTAAGCCCATTGAGGCCAAATGCTTCCCTTTACTGAGCTGTGGAGAAACCCCGATCCGTTCTGAAAACTGTTCCCATAGATGACCATAATGGATGACTACTCACTCCCCTGGCACCCTCACTCTCATTGCTTTCCACTGTAATGAGCCTCTCCTTTTAAATTAATTACTGGGAATTATGGAAAGTTCTTTTTCATACAACCAGCAATGTACAAACTTGTCCCAAAAGAACTTGCTATCAAAGACCAGGCCCTCTTGATTCAGGGCAGCAAAGGTTCTTCCTAGAAATTTTTCAGTGCTTGGTTACGCAGATATTTGGGTTAAACCAGTAAAGTCACAAGTGCTTTCCTTAGATCGTATTATGATGTCATCGGACAACAAGGACCCAGATATGCGTGTAATTGCTGACAGTAAATATCTACTTACTGTTAGTGTGCCTTAAAAATATGTACTTATTTGCTTTGCCCACACACCCACTGGGGGTCCTCGGGTGCTTAGCCATGGCAGTGAAAGCAGAGGAGTGGGTTGGAACAATTGCACAGCAGGTAGAAACCTACCAATGCTAGAGGAGGGTAGCTTACCGTCTTCAAGGAAAACAATCTGATTTAAGGCTGTAATAATTTTAATCTAAAACATACAAAACATATTCACCTGGAATGGGACTAATTTATTTATTTATTTATTTACTAGCGAATAAAAGTAAACAATATCTTTAATGCACCTGAGGCAGTAGAGCACATGCTTTCCTGGCATGCTTGGTTGTAAAAGCAACCTGGTGATATTACATCACAATGTACTCAGAAATGTTTTATTTATTGTGGTATTAGTGATTCCTTATTTGGACTACACAAAGCTACTGCACAAAACTATAGAGAGAAGACCAAATTCTCTGCTAATACAAATCATATTAGAAGGAGATAATTTCCATCTACTGACACCCTGCCCAATCTGGCCGCAACCAAGACTTCCTGATGATAGCCAAGTGATACCATGTAGTTGTGGTACTTTCTGGCTATATTTAGCATTAGATAGGTAAATATTTCATAGAAAATTGTGACTGCACTTGCAAAGTGTCAGAAAGAACTTTTTAAGAATTTAGGTTTCCAGGTTATACACAAAAGCTGACTGAGAATTCAGAAGTACAGTTGGTATCTACATGGAAAAAAGACAGTCTTCAATGAGCCATATATCTTGTACTGAAGTACAGACAAAAATATTCTTAATGTCTTTACAGTGTTATTATTAGATGCCCCTTTAATTTACGTTCATGAATCTGGGCAATGCAAGTTATTTTATTGAGCTTTTTTTATTTACTGCATGACTATTGCACAAATTATAGAAAAAAAACCCTACCATACTTTCCCTTTTGGACATCTCTCTGGAGAGACATAATGTTATAATTTCCAATTCAGTACACATTGTTGTGTACATCCAGAAGATTTATATCCTAGTCATGTTTTTATCCTAGTCATGTTTTTATTGGATGTACTACTTATTTGGCTTTGATGCTGTGTTCTGTATAAAAAAGTATTATATATTTTGATGTCCTGGTGGTGGCAGTAGGAGATTTTACAACAGAGTTTGCAGAAATCAGAGATCCAGCAGTAAACAGCCTCATTATGTCTTTAAGAGGAAAAGCTGCCTAACACTTCGTACCATTACTTATTTTGTTCTCTCCATTCGAACACAACCCAAGTGACACATTCTCATTTACACACATCCGATAAATAACCAGGAATCATGAGCTCTTCAAGAAGCTCTGATAGAAGCGAGCTATTGCCTGGAACGCAGAAATTTCTCTCTGTAAAGTTTTCTTAAGAGGAGAAAGGAAGAAGCATAAAGGAAGAGGAAAGGTGCAGACAGAGGACCCCCATCCATGCCCTTTGGATAGCAGAATATGCCACGCACCAGCCATCTCCATGAGCACTTTGCTGCCCATGTCAGGGTATTCATCCTGCCCTTCCTTGGGGAATGAAAGGAGGTTACATCCGTGATGATCAGAGGGCACCTGTTGGTGATGGCAGGTGAGCTGTCGTCACACATGACTTGTGTAGGAGGCAGGAGCAAACCTGCAGCGTTGCAGACATGCAGCACCGAGCACATGCTCTCCCAATGTTCTCACCTGCTTCACAGCCTCCTGCAGCTGGGCGGTGTGAAAACAAGACCTTTTTTCCATTCTGGCCCCTCTTGCTGTGCGCTGTGTGCTCTGGAACCATGTCTAACTTTGCTCACTTGACCCCCTATCCGTCGGGGATGTGAGATGGCTGGGACATCCGTAGCAGAGACATGCCATCAGCAGAGGCAAAGACTGTCTTGGTCCTGCAGACCTTATGGTGCCAATATGTCCATGACACAATTGGAGAAGGACTAAAAAGACAAAAAAGCAGGGAAGCACAGGTGCAAACATGCCTCAAAGGGACACGAGTGTGTAGTTGTGAGGTCCCTGTCTCTGCTGCCCCCTCCGTTATTTGACTTGTGGCTGACACAGCAGCCACATTAACTAGGAGCAATTAAAGCAAGACTTAAGCAGCTCAACAAGTCTGCCAGATTTTTTGTCCTTAAAAATTAAACAGTGGTAATTAAAAGTGGTAATAGGGCTTTAAGAGAGATTAAAAAGAAAAACAAAATCTCTTTCCACTGAACTGCCAGAGACTCCTTAAAAATTATGTTACAGGAAATGAATGCCTGGAAGTGGAGCAGAATGGATATATTCACTACCCGTATCGCAGAGGCAGACTCTGCTGCATGAGTCCTTGGGAAGAGAAGTTACGAATGCTAATAGCCTGATCCTTATCCTGGACTTACCCTGGTGTAAAGGAGGAGCAGCTCCACAGGGTGCTCAGGGAGTTAAACCCACTCTAATACTGATTTGCAGAAGACCTGAAACACCCCATCTTGTGCCCAACCTAGAATAGTGAGCTGAGACTGATAAAATTGTTGCCATGGCTGTTGTTAAAAAAGTGATTTTGAACAAAACTGGGATACTACTGAAAATTAAACAAAAAAAATGTAGTAGGACCTTAATAACTGGGAACATGCACCAGCTATTGTTTCACAGACTGAAATCGTAAACCTGTATTAAGGCTACCAGAAAATGAATTTGGAGCATTAAAAATTTATAAAGCCTTTTGAGTCCCTAGAAAGATCATTACTAGGCAACATATTGCTGTAGTTCCCGTCACAAGGCGCTGAGACGGTATAGACCCGGCTTCGTATCATCCGAGCTCCCTCCACCCTCGCGGTGCAGAAGAGGGAGCCTACTGAACACTTCAGTGCCATAAAGTGTCTTTGTGTGAGAAGATCTCTGCCACCGCGAGGAGCATCAAGTCAGCAGGAGTCCGCCGAGGCAGGCGGGGTGGGAGGACTGAGGTCTCCAGTTATCAGCCTCCCTCGGGTTGAACCACAGACAGCCTGGTTATTTCCCACATTTGCTAATCAGTGTAGCTTTGACCTTTCCCTTAATGCGAGTTAGCACTTTTTCCCCTCTATTTAGCAGGTTAAATCTGACTCAAAATGCCCCACGGGAAACACTTCAAATGAACAGGTTTCGTAAAAATTCTTTTACTCTAAAATGGCTTAGTATTTCACAGGTACTACTACTGACTTCGTTCAGTGTGACTACCCTTTTTATGGTGCACACAGTTTTCTCATTTACTGCTGGGTGGTTTTGTGGCAAAAGCACTCAAAGGGCTCGCAGTCTCCTCAGGGCTCTGCCTTTCTCTTTCAGCCATAACATTGAATGTGACACTTTCTCTGTGATTGCTTCTGAAGTTAAATAGGGAAAATAACACACCACCTCTCAGAAGTATTAAAAAGCTCCGTTCCTCATATTTATGAAGCGCTCTGAGTTTTCAAGAGAAGGTGCAATGTGCTGTAAATGCAAATTATTAGTAGCTATTACTCATGTAAATAGAAGAGAATTTTTATCCAGCAGGTCTCAGATGAAGTGGAACAGTCATGTCAGATATGTACTGTGTTAGTAACAGATGGGTGAAAGGAAAACCAAGACCCCACACTGTAGGGATTCCTATTGAATCCACACACAAATGTATTGGCAGAGGTCAGCGTTAGGTCTAAGGCTGTGCTAAATATTATATAGGATTTACTAGGCTGTTGCTCTCTGAACGAGATTTATCGCCAAGAGGCTGTTTTATTTCTTATGTCCTTATATCCATTGCTTTATATTGGGTTGGTTGTTTAAATATTTGTGTGCATTCAGGAGCAGCAATTTCATCTCTCTACCAGAAAAACGTTGCAGCTGGCAGTGGCTCTGGGCCAGTAATACACAGGATGTTAGAGCAGCCCTGTGTGCACTGTTTCTCTGCCTCAGCAATCTGGATTATGTTTTTGGAAGTTTATTTGATCATGGCGCTCATGAAAATTACAAATTAACAGCACTAAGTAGGAACTGACATGGTCTCAGTGTATCTTGGGTAATCTTTGCCGTAGCTCTTCTGTTCAGCTCAATCCTGACCTGCCACGCTCCTTCCTTTCTCCGGGTTACACTCCTTTCAAGACTGACGCTGGTGGTGCACCATAGAAACTATGGATGCTAAGAGAACCGAAGGAGGATGACAAACTTTACGTAATTTGAGACTAGCATGAAACCCAGTCAAGTTCCCTATAATGAGAGGAATATGAAATAATAATACTTCAGTGCTGTTGTAACTGACCAACAACCAAGATTGTCCTTAAAGCCCTTTAAGCATTTCAGAATATACTTGGCTACATCCCTACTTTGCAATGCGTTCTTCTGTTAGTTCAAACTCTCTCATTTGCACAAACCTATTGGTTGCCTTTGTTTATGCTTTAAGTGAATAGTTACTTTTGAATGTGATTGTAAGATTTGGCCCTTAGATGAACAGAGCGTTAGCGATTGAAGACTAATACAAGGTGGCAAAATGATGCTGTTTAAACCTGCAGTACTAATTTCACACACACATACATCACATCAATCTTTGTTTTTTAATCACTTTAAAAAGTGACTCACTTCTGCACTGGGAAAAATATTAGTCATCATCATGGATTTTGGCAATACTGAAAGAAAAGAACAACAAAACTTTAGTATCACATAGCAAGCTGTCTACACTCTACATTGACTAAGATGACATCCCAAATATGCCCCAGGAGGGAGGCAGGCAAACGTGAAGTTGCCTCAGTGAAGCCATTTATAGGAGCAAATCATTACCTCACAGTGTGTAAGTCCAGATGAAACTCATGCAACTAACCTGAGGAAAACAGTCACTTGTCCGCTGAAGAGCTGTTCGGTAGGTTAGAGCAAGAGATCAATAGAATCAGCTTTCGCCTGCACTTTCATCACGAGAGCTTACAGAATATTAAATGGAATTTAATGTAACACCGTAATACCATACTGCCATTTAATTGCACGGTAATATATCATATAAAGCATTCCCCGAAGTTTAGACTGTTCGTTCATTTGGTTAATTGAACATTTAGCACTTCCTCTCCTGTCTCCCTACCCTCTGTTCCCTCCTCTTCGAAAGAAAAATTGACTGATTCATTCATTATTGGCTCCTGCTGCAGAATAATTTGCTCTCCTTTCCAGTGTCTGTACCCAAGTGTCCTTATCTGTTTGGAAAAAAAAAAAAATAAGAAGAAGGTGAGAGAGAGAGGGGGGCTTTTTAAAGGAAATCACAAGCTAAAACCGGTAACACTTGCAGAGACCAGTACACTTCATATGTTAACATTAGTCTCCATTTCTGTGACAAGCTAAACAAATCCATCACATCTGAGCATCCCTGCACTCGGAGTTCAGGCTCACCTTTGCTCCTCAATTACTGTTCCAGTGGTTTTAATGGTCAAGACAGTTGGAACACCTCCACCTTTCCAGCAGCTGGGGAAGAAGGCAACCTGCCAGCATGCTCCCAGGTGTTGGCTTGCGTCTCACCTCTGTGCTCTTGCTGGAACACCTCGAACCGCTTCTACCCATGCTTATGGGTGCCAGGGAGCAGGTTTAAACTCCTTCAACCCACTCCTGAGAAGTCAGCAGCTATCTAGGTGCTCTACTCCAGGACTGGAAATTTGAAAATGAAAATTGTAGCAAAGTCTGGTTCACAATATTTTTTCTCAGAAGAGCAGAAAAGCTAGGAAGCATGAGGTTTCATACAGCTGGATTTCCTCAGACACTTCCCTATTCTGTTCAGAAATTATGCCCAAACAATTTTTGTGGCTTTTTCATGCTTATCTCAGGTTTCCAGATGTTGGATAGCTATAACTGATTGTACAGCACTGTCTCAGAGCTGGGACTTGGCCCTCACTATTAGATTTGACCATGCTCTGGCAAGGTGCAGTGCCACCATCTGCTGATGGGGATGAGACTTGCTGCTTTGCAGCATGTGGTTCTCTTGGGCTTCATCCCATCAATGTCACTAGCTGGGAAAAGTCACATTAGGGAATTCAGAGAACAGGAGAATTCACTGCACAGTTCTGTACTGCACACTGCTGCTTGAGATCAGAACTTCCCAAATGTTACCTCTTAACCCTTGTAAGGGTAGTCACAATGGAGTCAGGCGGAAAACAGAGAACATTGCAAAAACTAATTCAACAGTACAATAATTTTTTATGAATTATTAAAGAACATAAGCCCTGTAAACAATGTCCACTACTTTTTGTAACTCAAAATGCTCAGCCAGCAGTAGGCAGCAGATCCTGCAGTTTCTAAAACCTGATCTGGGATGTTGCCTCAAATTTCTGCCTGCATAGCATTAGAAGTCTCATAAAATGTCAGAAAGTAGAGGACCCCACACAGAGGAACCATAACCAAAGCTGGTGGAGTCCTTGTTGCAGGTGGCAAGACGGGATAGTTGTGCAAGCTTCACAGAGCACAATGTGCAAGTTGTCTGATTTCATGTGAGAGCACTGGTCCAAGTTAGCAAGTAAAGACAGACTGGTTTATGCAAAAGACATTGCCATGTTGCTCCAGTGGCAGCTCGAGCTGTGAACAGCAACGATGTTTTTTCTTTTCCTTGAAAGACCACAATATGTCCTTGCTGAAATGTAAAGATCTGTTGTAGCTTAGTTTTAGCCTCTCTTGGGAACCTTGAAACAAGACAAATACGACTACTCTGTCCACACAAGGCAGAGCAAAAACATGCGACTGAAAAGTTGGAAGCTGTTCTTCCTGTCCTTGGGGAGGAAACACCAAGCTCCTTTTAGCTTTGTGCTAGTTTTCAGTTTTCACAGTAGGTCGTTCACACCACAAAGTCCTCCTGTGGGAACCCCATCCAGTCGTGACCCATTCCGGGTAGCTCCAGAGAAGGGAGAAGAAGCAGTCACCAGCATCATTGCAGAGGCTGCTGATGGAAGAGCCCGTGACACCAGGTCCAGGAGAGCCTCCCCAGAATTAGGCAGGAGGACTAGTAGCCTCAGAAGAAAACCTGTCTGTTTTTCTCCTCTCCTCACCCACACCACTAAACTTTGGAATAGGCAGTGAGATATTACTGCTTAAGACTCCCTGCATATGTGTGAAGAGCTGCTTAAGAAATACGGAGCTGAAGAAATGAGATTTGCCTTTGATTTCCACTCACAAAGCCTGCAGTCATTCCTGTCTCTTATGTGAGTAACAGGTATGGTTTAATCCATTCCTCTGGATTTCCTCCTAATGGTAATAACATTGCTGCTCCAAGAGGATGGAAACATTAAATGAAGGTGCTGTCATGGAGAGAAAGGAGTGACCTGTCTCAGGAAGGACTTTCCTGTCTGGAGATCTGGAACTGGACTTTGCATTTGTTGGTGACCAGTGCTAAGAAGAGCATCAGTGTGATGCGGCTGTGCTGCCTTGCTCAGCAAGCACAGAATGAAGCAAGTGAAATTTGTAATGAAAGGAGCTTTTTCCCAGTGCAGAAGTACAGGTATCCCTTCAACAAATTGCAGCTACTGGATGAATTGCGGATGCTAAAGACGCTCTGACACTGCATCTGGAAGTCCAGCCTGCAGGCTATTACAGGGTTGCAATTTTCTCAGCAGTTACAAAGTGAAGACAAAGTTTTAGCAGCCTTGACTATTAGGCATAGTCAGGTGTCTAAATAGGTCAAAACTCAATAAACAGATCAAAAGTGAGTACACAGGTTATATGCGCAGTATTTATCAGGATGGCATTGGTGCAGGGAGACATTATCAAGAATTGGGAGACAAGGCTGAATTTTTGTGCTGCGTATTCCAGAGAGATTGAGTGATTGCCAGTGCTTACGCATCAAGTTCAGTCTAAGAGGACAGCCAGTTCCTGCCATTTCTCCTCACACTAGAGCGTCTTGAAGAAGACTTATAGTGAATGCCATGGAGACTTTCTGCAGGATGGAGCTGGATGGAGATGACCTGGAAGAGGTTGCTCGCTGGTGTTACAAGTGCTGCCTCTGCACCATGATCTGGCTGGTAGGAATCCAGCAGTGAGCAGGATGTGCTGGAGGCTGGGGTTTGTTACTGGCAGAACTCTTGATGGCAAAGTCCTTTCACAGGCAGTTGTAAACCAGACAGGCAACCGATTTTAATTGTCTCTGAAGGAGAGGGCATTTAATGCTTTCATTCTGTCTAGGTCTTATCTGTGCAAATTGGGCTTTTTTTCTTCCCCATGGGTAGAGATAAAATCTAATCAGAAATGGCTATTGCTATATTCGTTATCTTGTTGGAATAAAACATAGACCTCCAGAAGGTAATAGCCAATAAATATCATTATCTCTTTCACAGGAGTAAAGTACTCTGAAGAGGAAGAAATACATAGATGAAACCAAAGTTGATGACTGGGAGCAAAGAAACAAAAAGATGGAGCATACCAATGTGCAGCTGCATTGGCTCATTTGTCATAACCTGTGGTTCTCTGTTATGAAAATGTCAGATTGAAGGGTTTGTAAATCACTGTTTAAGGGGTCTGTTTCTTCCGTGCTGTGATGAACAGAACTCTGTATAAACACCACCTCATATCAAAAGATTAAATATGCAGTCACTTGAAGAGCTGTATCATTTCTGTGCCTCAGCATCATAGGAGCAATAAAAAGAATAGGTGGACAGACAAAAAGATGCAGCAGAATGACTTGGATTTGTTAAAAACTGACTGAAAAAACAATGGGCAAATGCTAATAAAAGATCAGACCAACAGCTGAGGAGACTGAACGGCCTTCCCACTTGAGATGAGGTTGCAGCTGCAGGGCCAATGAAGATGCTAGCATGGCTTCTACCCTCACCAAATTAGCGTAGTGACTCAAGAAAAAGTTCCAATTACCTTCAGCTGGCTCACCTGCCAGGAGGCTACCCTGCTGCAGGCACTCACACACACAATTATAATGTGTGGAACAGTAAAAAATGCTTGTTGAAAAGAGCAGTTACTGAATTCAACACGTTGGCTGAGGCAGTTGTTCTGCTACTATAAGGAGATGAATTCCTTGCAGGCTAGGTTATTATTTTTAATGTTCTGCAGGAGGTGAATTATTTGGGATTAGAAAACATAAACTACTGAGAAATTTTGCAGATCTGAGTGCCTCTTCACAGTTATAACGTCCTAATTGTTCTTTGAAATCTACTGTAGGGAGGGTCTCACCCACCGAATGCTGTGCCTAATCTAAAATGGCCCATGCTAACATTTCCTGTGGCTTGAAAACAAAATGAGGAGGAAAAAAAGATAAAGAAAGGCCAAGAGGAGAAACAAGGGAGAAGGAGAAAAACATGGGAGAAATTTGGTTGTATTGTTAACAAAACTTTGAATTGCTACTTTTGAGGATCACTTTTGAGAAAAAAGGAAAATAAGGAAATGAGAAAAATTCTCTCGTGCCTATTTCTAATATGTCTTACTGTCTTAGAAACCTATGCTGAGGATTCAGACATCTGTTCTGCAGGACAGATGTGCTATAAAATACAAATGATGATGTCTTTGTGGGAGAAGAGGTTAAGCCAAAGCCTATTAAAGTCAATAAGAAACTCCTGGGTTTTTTTCAGTGGGCTTTGGATCAGGTGCAAAATGCGTGGTGGGGAACTACGGGCTCTCTGCTCTCTGCCCAGCTCTACCACAGGGTTCCCAAATGACCCCACCAACTAATTTATGTTCCATGCCTCAGTTTCCCTACTTTTCTGAGTCTTCTAAAGTGCCTTCCCAAAGGTGTAGTCATGCTTAATGTCTCATAAGGTGATTGAAAAATCTTAGAAAGTGCTATAGGACTGCAAGGTATTCCTGGTACCCAGCAAATGTTTTCTTTTATGGCTGGTTAAACACTTAATGTTTAAGATATGAGGGGCTGGTGAACACAAGTGTTAATAACAGGTTCCCATAGATTAAGTTTTCTCCTGTGGGTCTACTTGGAACTTCATTCCCGTGTTTATTTAGCTGTGCGTATGTGTGTGCGTGGCCCTGCATGTAGCAAAGGGCCAGAAGGACCGAGCCCCTCCCTGAGGAAGCTCTGACAGAGGATCTGTGCAAATGTGCTTCCTCTTCCTTTCACTCCCCAACCTTAAGGTCAGAGGATCTGGAAAATCCTCCTCCACCCTGTGACTTGATCTGACGATTGTAAGAGAACCTCGGTTCCCCCGTGCCTTCCGCTCCCCACCCTTCCCTCTCGCAGCCCGGTAACCCTTTAAAGCCTTCTCCAGATTGATGCCTATCAATCCCAGGCTCCGAGGAGGGGCGTGGGGGCATTGGGTGCTTGTGTTTTTACAGGCTGAGCAGCCCTGAGCATCCTAGGCGGTAGGACGGTTTCTGTGACCCTCATGGGCCAAGGCAACATGTGAAAACGGTGTCTGAAAGCGTGTTCAGGGCCATTGCTTCCTGCTCCCAGACAGACAGGAGGCAAGCCTGGAAAATGTATCAATTATTAACTCAGTTGAAAAGAGTGAACTGCTTTTTTATTTATTTCTTTTTTTCATGCTTAATCTCAGATATTTGGATTCAGGTCAGCCAAGTCAGGAATTCCTGCCTTTGGCTTCCAGCTCAGCTGTGGTTTGAGGGGCCCCCATGGTGGCCAGTGGCACCGCAGCCAGTGCTGGTGGCCGTCATGGACAGGAGCATCGGGGCTGCGAGGACGCTGTTTCAGGGGTCCCATTCTGGGTGGATCTCTCCCATCGGGGCATTTTCCCACAGTTACTGGCACTGCCTTTGAACAACTGCTTTGAGGACTCTTAGAAAAGCCTTCAGGGACCCCTGGGTGGAAATCACAGGAAAAGGGACAGTCAGCCAGAGGAGCGTCTCCATGTCCCACCCCACCTTTGGAGAAATCATGATTCAGGCTTCTTTGGGCTAGAGATTCATTAGGAAAAAAAAACAGAAATGGCATTTTGAGTTGTTTTTATTTGCCTTCTGGCTCCTGAGCCTTTTAGTCACACTGGGCTTTTCTCTGCCCTCATCAGAGCTAGAAAGTGACTTTTTATTCTCAATGGAAGGTGCGATTTCCACAAAGAAGAGCTGAGCTGCTGTGGCAAACACATCAGCCACAGGCAGACAGTAAAACCATGCGTGCGAGCCACGCTGTGGTTCGAGATGGAGACTGGGTCACCCAGTTGGCGGCTGTGGGCTTGCCAAGGAGAGCCAGGCTGACTCATAGCCCAGCGTACCCCTTCCCACCACCCAAAGCTAAGTGCTCTTGGGCATCATGGGGCTTGCAGTTAGCAAGTACCCCAGCACTTGGCCTTGGCTGCCATTTTTAATGTAGTTCCAGTAAAACAGGGTGCCCCGCTTCCCGGTGGAGGGGAGGCAGAAGCTGCAGCAGCCCCATTCACACCAGAGCCTGCAGAGCCTCGCCTCCTCGCTCCTGTCCTCTGGAGGAGTTCATGTCCCTCCCCACAGCTGCCTGTCTGCAGGAAGAGACCTTGCAGCGAGACATGATCATCGACTGCCGGTTCAGGTCACAGGTTCACCCCCATCGGCCGGCTGGCCGGGGTGGCTCTTCCTGCGCGCCTGTCCTTGCAGGAGCTGGGGGCACAGGGAGGGATGGCAGGGCCGGGATACTGCCAGGCACAGCTTGGTATGTCTCTGATGCCAGCCTTTGCAGCTCCCCAGCTCATTTCAGCCAGCGAAGGAATGGTCCCCTCTAGGACAGGATGGGGAAGGTGGCAGCGTCCCATCTGCTGCTCCTATTTATGGGTGGACAATTGACCCAGCACTTTCCAGGGACACTACAAATGTACTCCCAAACTCTAAAAGTGTACATGCAAACCTGACTATTTTGTATTATCTAAATGATTTTTAAGGAACCGCCTGGGATTATTAGCATTTGTTGCTTTTGTACACAATCTGACATTTCTGGTATCGTGTGTAGACTTTGCCTCCTTAAAAGGAGCAGAAGGTACTCCCCAAAGAGCAAACTCAATGTACGCCTCCATTTCTCCACTCAGTCTAGACTGAGCAAACATTTTAGGTTCTATCAGTGTTTGTGGTCTGCAATTAAAAAAGCTGAGAGAGATACATGTTAGTCTAGTTCTTCTGTAGAGAGATTTATGATGGACACACAGGCCAGGGACTGCACACTGCAACAATACGTCTGACCCACAGAATAAGTACTTACTAATATTAGCATTGACCCAGGCAAATCACACAGACATGCCTGCATAATTATGCCTCTTTGAAAGGCCTTTCAGTAAACATATATGTGTATAAAGTGTTTTTCATTTAAAGAACACAAAGCGTTTTGGGTCTTACTCCACTCCATTTTCACTAAGGCGCTGTAATTCTTCTGTGGAGGTGAAACTATACTGGGCTTCAGCCCAGGGAGAACCACAGGTGTTTGTGTTCTGCAGCAAACATTTCTGGGTGCCTACACTAGCATTTGTAGAGGTAACCACGACATGAGTTACCACAGGGCCACAAACCTGGCTATAAATATATGCACAAATTTCACGTTTCCTGAAGCAGGAACTGCTATTTATTGTGTACAGCACCTGACACAATGCAGTCTTGACCTGGTTAGGGTTCCTGTGCCATCCTGCAGTGAAATGGTAAATAGCAATAATGATGTTTTCTCCTTTCCTTCTGCATGGTGTTATTGCTGGGGTGTTTTTGCTTAGCGGGTCTAATCAGCAGACTTGCGGAGTTGCTACTGAACAAAAGGGGTTTAGAAGAAGACATGTTCTTGCCATTCATGAATCTTGCCTACTTTAAAATAGGGCATGGGTTTCTTGAAATTTTGTAAGAAACAAAAAAACCCCATAGTTTTTACAATAGTAATGAATTCTGTGCAGTGCAAAAGGTCATATAAGAAGCAGCAGGAGGACAGGATGCTGGGATAAAACACTGAGCAGATTTACTTCCTAAATTAACATTTTTTTCTCTTTCTTTTTACTCTCCCTGGGACTTTGTGGAATAACAGCATCTTATGCTAGACAAAGGAAATGAAAGAGCATTAAGTACAGGTATACTGCAAACACGGCAGGCAAAATACTGGGACATTTCTAAAGAAAACCAACACAAGAACTCAAGAAGGAATGCAGATTTAAGTGGAAACATGCAATTCAGCTTATCAGCAACTTTACATTTTATTCATTGCCAAATGTATTGGGAAGATATTAAGTGTACAAGTATATGTAAAAGCTGTCAAATGTGATCAACAAGAATGAAGTCATTAAATTTATGAGAAATGCATGTGCATCTACCCATGCAAGTATGAAGTAGCATTTTTATACCTGGCTATATATTTCCTGATTCTGAAGAGACTGGACCAAATTCTTCTCTACCACAATTTCACCACAGTCTTCAGACATTTATTAAGCTCGTATATGTCTGGTATAAGTGCCTGAAAATGTAAGCTCCAATAACACTTCAATCCAACAGATGTATGAAAATTTGGTTTAATAAATATAAGGGTCACAAATTCAAGTGTCTGAGATGTCTGGAAGAAGTTTTAATTAAATATAAGTTTAGCTCACTGCAGCAGCTAATGTCATGCTTGTACAAGGTGTTTGACTCGCCAGGAAAAATCTATGGCAAGGCATAAAGTGTCACGACATAGACTTTGAAATCTTTGTTAAGTTTGCCTATACACATTGTCACTTTGCTCCACTAGCCAGGCCCTTCTGCCTGCTCCGAGGTCTCATAGGATTCTGCTGCCGCAGGCCAGGAGGAGCACTGGGACATGCTGGCAGCGAGGCTTCCTCCCCAGGTCCTCATCTGCTTGGGGAAATGACGATGGCAGGAGTGACTTATCTCACTGTCCAGGCATACCTTCTGGCCAATGCAAGAGGGGGGCAGCACCATTCCTTGCTTTTCCCTGTCCTTCCACATGCCAAGGAGGTGTATAAAGCACAGTCCTGACATCTCTGCCCATTCTTCTCTTTTAGCATCCTCCTCCACGTGGCTGTTTCTAATTTCTTGCCTTGCTGTCACACTTGCTGGGCACACCCGTTCATCCTCAGGTTCCTGTGGGATAACAGGAGGATCAAGTTACCTGTTTTCTATTTCAGGCAAGAGTTTCAGAGCCCTTTCCTGTCCCAAGTCCCCAGGATCCTGCAGGGCTCTACAAGGATAAGCTCTTGCAAGAAAGAGGAAGCAGAGAAGACTCCCATAGCAACAGCACTCCTTCCTTCTATCTCTCTGCATCTCTCTGCATGCATCCTCTGGATTTTTATCTGCAGACTGGAAAAAGATAAGCTTTGCCCTATTTTCCTTTCCAACAGGCACTGGAAGATTACCAAGAGGGCTGGGAGGTGTAAAAAGGATAAATATAAATAGTAAGGAAAAAGAGAAAAAGCTGCAAGATAGAGAAGTATATAAGTAAAAGGAAGAAAATGATGACACGAGAAAGAGTGAAGTAGAGGAAGGTGCAGAAAAGAAATCATGATCCCAACTATCTGTGTAGCTGAGGCTTCCACTTCCACCGGTAATGTGCGCTTCCTAGATTGACGTAACTGTTCAGGAGCATTTTGTGCTCAGAAACACTAATTTCATGTAGAACCTGTTGAAAGGACCACAGAAACCTAGTCTTTTCTGAAATGTGCTGGAATAGCTATATCCAAGTTATTATTCCAGGGAACAGGGAGAAAAAGTCAGTACAGCGTGGTGGACTACCACATGGTTCCACATTCTGCCTGGGATTGCTCCCCAAATACCTTCTACTGGGATAACTTAAAACTTTGAAGATCTATGACCAGTGCATACAAATGGTATCTTCCTTTGCTTTTTCTTTATCATCTTCCTCCCAACCTTCCTTTTAGATCTCTTGGTCAAAAGGGCATAACTTCCTGTCTGCCTCCTAAAACCATAGTCTTCCTTATTTTGAAACAAGAATGAGCTGAAGATTAATTTTATTTTGCAGATAGCTGAACATGAAAACATTTGAAATAAATAGAAACCGAATTTCAGTGCTTTTATAATGGAGAAAAAAAATGCAAGCAAAAATTATTCCCTTGGAATACTTGCAAAAAAGAAACAGATGTGAAAAAAATGTAATGTAAAAATTAAATAAAATCCAGTCCTGTAAAACCTTCTTTTTTTGGCAAAGTCAGACTTATTGATATAGCCTCAAAATATGGAAACAACATATTTGAAAAAGTGAAAAATAAGCTGAAAAAACAGCATCATAGGACTGAAAAAATCAATGAGAAAAAAGTGAATGAGGATTTGCAGAAGCCAAATAAATGCTGATATGACTTGAAGAGAGCAAATAAAATAAACATAGCTAGCAAACAAAAATCTCTGCATCATAGCTGAAAAAAAAAAAATGGAAGAGATGGCATTTCAAAAGGTGACCTGTTATCTTGATCAAGAATTTCCTTGCTAAGTTCTGACCCTAATGAGGCTGTAATATAACATTTCTGCAGCTGATCACCATGCTGCTTAAAAGGATGTTTGTTTATTTTTTATAAATCAGAGACTAAGGCTACTTTGAAGTTTCCAGATATTTACATCACATACACTCCACTGCAGCATGTGGGTTGTTTACAGGCTGAAAGGTTTAGAAAAATGTACAACTGATCCGCAAAGCATAAAATTCATTCCAATGAGATCTGTAAGTTAATCAATTTAACATACATAGCATAAACTGCTTTGTTCTCACTATTTTGAGGAAGAACATAATAAAAGCCGCACCTGAAAACCCACACAGAAAAGATGTGGGTTTAGAGGCTTCATACTTATCTGTTGAACACTTCTCACACACAGCTACAATCGTTATTCCCACCAGCAAATTAATGCTCATTCTCAGTGAACTTTGATGTTCAAAATACAGGCTCACTCAAAAAATCTCAAGTATGTATCTGACTAAAACCAGGGTTTTGGTTGTTACCTGATTTTCTTTGTCACAATTTTAACGCATGTAAGATGTTACACACACAGGTACAGATTCTAATTATTTGATGCGTCTGGTTTACAATATGCAAGATGTCAACTGCCAAAATATTGGAAAGAAAATGTGACAACGGTTTGGGGTTTTTTTTTGCAGAGATTTCATTGGTGTCTTTGTAAAGGAAAAAAAAAAAGTGAGTTATTTAATTAGGAGATCAGTGCAAGGTCTTTCTGAAACTTCTTAAGCAATGATGACAGCCCCAAGCAGCCACTCCTAAACTTTCTTCAGTTCATATCTTACAGAGTAATAATTTTCTGCAACCCCTAATGTTGGACCCAGTAGTGTACTGTAATCTCATATAGCAGCACAATCAGTACAGAGCAACCCTGTACATAAGCACTAGTGTTAGCGAACACACAGAATTTCTGTTGGGTGAATAAGCCCACAAACAGCTACATTTGAGGGTATAACTCCTGATTTAGGATATTAGTATATGTAGTGTAAGTTGTCAGATATAGCTGAACACAGTTTAAATCCTTTCTCTTCTCTTCTCTTCTCTTCTCTTCTCTTCTCTTCTCTTCTCTTCTCTTCTCTTCTCTTCTCTTCTCTTCTCTTCTCTTCTCTTCTCTTCTCTTCTCTTCTCTTCTCTTCTTTTACAGAATGTGCTGTTTACTTTACAGCTCTGCAGAGCAGACCTTTTTCATGCTGCATACAAGGAAGCCAGAGATATTAGATCAAATGTTGGGTTTTTTTGTGTGTCCTTTCCATCTTTGGTATTTTCTTTTCTATGCCCTGGAAGAATCCCATCCTCATCTCACAGACAGATGACTCCTTGTCATCTCCAGACAGAAGACTCAGTGTAAGTCTTGCAGAGAAGTCACTCAAATATCGTATATCTATTACCTATTACAGAGTGACAGGGTGTTTGCTATCTTACCAGCAGAGATTGCCCTCCCCTTTCTAAGCAATTTAATTGAAAAGGTTAGCAGACAATGCCAGAAGCCCTAACTTTGACACCTGGGGCTCCACCTCCTCCTCATTTAAGTACAAATACATATTATCATAGAATCATAGAATCATAGAATCATAGAATCATTAAGGTTGGGAAAGACCTGTAAGATCATCTAGTCCAGCTGTCAACCCAACACCACCATGCCTACTAAACCAGATTTTTGGCTGCCAGATTTTCCAGGCAGATGACCTCCGTTTTTTACCAGACCCAAAAAGGATGACAATATGGTAATTTGCAAATCACTACAAGATAATATTCCCTTAAAGATGTAAAATATTCTCACAGTTCAGCAAAGACCTTGAAACAGCTAAGTTTGCTCTCCATTCCTGAAGCAAAGGCCCGTTATCAATAACTGCTCATCACTTCCTGGCACCCTTGCCACGAGACTCACAACATCTCAGTTCCCTGTTTCACCCCACTCAACAGTTATGCAGAACTTTGAAGAGAGGTCATGAAACAATACGCATCTTGGAAAAAAGGCACAGACTGTATTTTGGTAAAGCTCCATGGAAATTAAGCAGTTTTGTGAGCAGAAGAACTCATCAAAAAGGACTGAAATGCTATAATTCCAGATTTTCTTTGTGCCTAGAGGTCTCTAAACTGGCAGACCTACCTTAAAAGAAGCTGGCAAAGCTGCAGTGAGGCAAGACAGAGGTGATTCTTGCTGGGAGAAAGGCAGGCATCATAGAAGTTGCTGTTTCCTCTACTATACCACACATCCTCAAGGGCATCTGTTTCTAGATTATTAAATTAATCTTCAGCCTGTGACTCATTTTTGTTTCTTCACAAACATAAACTCCCTTGACAGCTGTTCTGCTTGACTGAGGAAAGTATCAGGCCCCAAAGGAAGGTTTTTGCATGTGGGAGAGAAATGGAAGTAGAGACTGTGGAACCTGCAGAGGCAGATGCAGCCCAGCTCTAAGTATGACATATAGCCATGATTTAGTGATGTGGCCTTTGAGCGCATGGAGGTCTTGCAGACCATGCTAATTGGGGAAGTACGGGGAAGAGGAAGGAAACCCTTTCAGCATCATGGTAGATGCCCAACTTGGTTACCTCCCACAGGAGATGCAAGTCATAATTCTGGCTTCACTGTTTTTTGAATTACACAGAGCACTCATTTTTTTGATGTGTCTTTACCTCAGTAAAGTCCTCACAGAAACACACACAGAGCTTTCTGTTTTTTTTTAAAAAAATTAATCAAATTATGAAACAGTTTTTCTGGGGTGAAGAAATAATTGTTTGGAGCTGCTTGTAGTGAGGTTTAAACAGACAAACCAACCTGAAAATGCAGGCTCCAAAATCATTGCTAAACTTTCAAGAGGCTGTTCTTTACCTTCAGTAAATAGTCCTTCGGTAGAGCATCCCCTGTCCACTTCCACAGAGTGCAGGTTCCCCTTGTGACACCACTGAGCAATAACAGTGATAATGCGCTAACATAAGCATCAAATGAAACCAAACACCTGTGTGTGTCATAACTCCACTTTTACTAATGCTGGTTCAGATACATAAAGGTTTCCACTTGTCCTAGAGGAAGCAATGAGTTTACAGCTTTATGCACATAGGTAACTGGGGAAACTAGTTCAGAAAGCCATTGGTTCAAAACTGTGTGTCTGTCTGTGCAACAAGAGAACCCTCTGGAGACTGAAGTAAGCTGTTTGCCAAGCTACTTGTTTATATTTTTTTCCCCTATAAAACTCAGCAGAGACTGTCTTATCTAATACAGCTGATCAGAAGTGTAACAAATTAGGGTAAAATACACATTTCTTTTGGTTTTGTTGAGCTTTCACCTTGGTTTTAGTAAATGTTGTTTTTGTTAAGATCACTAACACATGTGTAATTTTACAATGATGCCCTCAAGGAAAGAAGACTCCTGCAACCTCTAGGGGACGGTACTGAACAGTTTGCACTGCTTTTTGGGATTAATCCAGAGAGCAGAACAGAGTTATCTATACTTTCTGAAATGTGGTTTCATGAGGCTCTGATAGGCAAACCAAGATTATCTAAAGAACCAGAAAGACCAAAGAAGAAAGATATAAAGAAGGAGGAGCAGGTCGAAGACTGTAAAGTAATCTATGTTTAATCGGCATAACACTGGCCCCGAAGACAGTCCAGTCTTTCCTAGTGGCCTCTTGTGCATGTTGAACAAGAAGAGAACTTGTATCTCTGTGAAGCTGTGCAAAAAACCAAGTTGTTCCAGAAAAGAAGAGCTAATGAAGCCTGGCTTCATATGGCTTCAGATATTTTGATTGGGATTTTGGTGCCTAGCAAGTGCAAACTCCAAGTGGTGCTAATCACATGATGAAGACATTTATAACATACCATCACGTGGACTCACTGATGCCTGTGACTTGCTGAGTTCAGTTACACTTCTTCCTGATGGAGCATTAACAGGCTCTTCTTGCCAAGTGTTAATTTTCACAGAATTTTCATGGAACTTAAGGTAATGTTGGTTGGACCTTTGAGACCATTTCTGTCAATTTGGCTGAAATGGGAAAGCCAGGTTACCTGCTATCAGGGAGAACTGGTAGACACCATGCAAACACATCAAAGTGTGCAAAGCTACACAGGTTCTCTCACCTGTACTCACATGGTGTGTGATCACAAAAGACTCATTTATTTAAAAAAATGGGCTGAAGTTATTTCCATCTCTGGGATTGGGAAGTCAATATTTATTTCTGAAACACCAACAAGGGTCTGAAATTGTTCATAGTTAGACCAATGAAAATTCAGATTAACACCGACGATTTCAGTACAGTTCTGTTAATTTAGACATGAGGGAGCCTGAGCAGAACATGAATTGGAGTCAAATCTATTAACCACAAAAGCAGCATGCTCTAACACAATCATAAATATTTGCCACATGCAAAAGTATAGTTCCCGCTGCTAACTGCACTTTTGTGATTTGCTTAAAAAACCCCACTCTCATCCATTTACAGTGTCATTCTACCAGTTTTAAACATGGCGGGTTTTTTAGGGACCATTCTTTGCCACATGTTAGTCTTGTGCCAAATTACTTATTATTAAAGAAACAATTTTTATAGAAATAAGGGTCAGGCAAGAACTTTATAATATAAATAGGTATGATAAATACAATGTAAATAATGTAAAGATTAAATTGATATATAATTCTTAATCAGTTTGGTAATCAGCAAAGACACAAATTTTAAATAATGAATTTTCCTGGCTACATCCTTATTTTGTTCTTCATACTATTAATTTCCTACAAGTCAAAACATTTCCCCTTACTCTGCTTGCCTGTTTCATTTAGCACAAAAAGAAAGATAAATAAGCCAATAAAATATATACATTATCAGTAAAGGTGGAGTGGAAAATAAAACACTGGTAGGTATAAGAAACTTTTAACTCAGTAGATCTCATCCATGCAGAGGGAGGAGTTTTGTTCTGTATTATTTCAAAGGTAAATTTTAAAACATCTACTTCCTATTTGCTATGTGTTCCAACAAATTGTCTGAAACCTCTGCATATTTTTAAAAAGTCTCTGCCTTTTTACATTATTTTAATTTGGCAGCCCTGTGGTTCATTTATTATGAACTTCATTTGAAATGAATAATCGGTTTGTTTTCTGATCTTCCCTGTCTACCAGACTACACAATAATTCTCTTCCGTCTCAGCCACCATCATGCCTTATGGCTATTGCTAGGGAAGAACTGCTAAATTATCTAAATGAGAAACGTACATATCTACATCTGCATTTATATGTTTGTAGGGTTATAAAACAGGCTTCCAACATTTAGAGGAACAGTACAACGGTAAAAGCCTACACCAACTGCTCAGGAACATGGTCCATTAACATTAACTAAGCTTTTAAAATCCTGGTCCTTTATTTTATTGTAAGTATTGACTTTTAGAATGAATTAAGACTGGAACTCAGATCAAAGGCCCTTGCTAATTTCCTTATTTATTACTGGGAGTTAAGAAATTCCCGTACAATTCCCACAAGGATGCAGACAGAGTCTGGACAGACAGACAAGTGAAAAGTGGGAGCTAATGAATATTGCTCTAGTGTCAGACAGGTAAAGCACTCCCCCCTTCCTGTTAATTCAGTCGAAACAATGAAGAGAAAAACCCAACCCACCCTTGTCTTGTTTGGCTTAGACATGAACCCTTGATAAGACTGTGGAAAACAAGAAACTTTGCAATAGATTTTAGCTACCTTTGGCTGAGAAACTCGTTTGTCATAAAAATGTAAAAATAGTGGTTTACTTCTGCAAGCAATGTACACTCAGCTTGATATGTTGTAGATAACAGAAAATGACTGAGATAAAGAATAATATAACATTTTTACTTGAATATTACATACTTTATATTTCTCTACAGAAAGGATATCCCAGCAGGAAGGAGAAAGGTGGAGCACAATGCCTGTAGCATTTCTTGTTCTGCATTGTACAAAACTTTGTAGGGACACAGGAAGAGGATACGGAAGTTTCTACAGGAAAACAGAGAAAAGCTCAAACATAAACAGCATCCAAAAAATTTACCAACAGTTTATAACATTTCCTTTTTCTCTTTAAATGTTTAAGACACTTACATTACAATATAGTTTACTATACACTTCTGTGTGTATGTATTTTTGCAATTTCTCTCTCATTAGGAGCAATGTAAGCAATAATCTATTTGGTATAGCATCCTCTTTTTAGCAGAATGAGCAAGTGTTGAACTAACAAGTTTATATTACAATCTCTATAGGGTTCTGAAGAAACTTGGTATTTAACTGAAGTCCTCCTGAAACTATGTCCACAATAAATCCCTGATTGAAACTCTGATTTGAAATTGGAGTCAAAAGAAACTTGCCATAGCCTCAACACCCTTTGCACAAGGATGTAAGGCCTTGCTTCAGCAAAGCCTAAGAATGTGCTTAAATCTGCCGTTGCATGCAGCTGAAATGTGGATGAGAGGGTTAGAGCTGATGCCCTGCCCCTCTCCCCTGGAGCAGCCGTGCTTCACCGGATGACACCAATGGTGGGCTACAGCCACGTTGGGTGTTCCCACAGGTTTGTGGTTGCCTGAATATATTTTGTGTTAAACACAACATGAAACCCCCTGGTTAACTTTTAAGGACTTGTTTAGTAAGTATGGACTTAGGCTTGTGTTTATGGTCTTTTGCTAAGTCTGGTTATGAAGGAGCCTACAGTTTGTATCAGAAAAGCTTTCTGTATAAATGTGGCATCTCTTGATAACACCCAGTCAAGAGCAGACAACAACAGCCAAAGCAATATTCGTATAACTGTAGTTTTGGCTGCACATCAGCAATTTTCTTAGAACTGTGACTATCGCTAGTATGTGATAAAAAGTTATTAGACGGGCAAAGGGGTATCAGATTTTCAATGTGTGTAC
>VZTL01023171.1:0-15098 GCA_013400535.1 Scopus umbretta | reverse complement strand
GAGAGTGGCTTGGCAAGCTCCTCCGCCAGTTCCCTCAGCACTCTCGGGTGGATTCCATCTGGCCCCATAGACTTATGAGCGTCCAGGTGGCGTAGCAAGTCGTTAACTGCTTCCTCCTGGATTATGAGGGGTTTATCCTGCTCCCCATCCCCGTCTTCCAGCTCCTGGGGGTGGATACCCCAGGGAGAACTGGTCTTGCTATTAAAGACTGAGGCAAAGAAGGCATTAAATACCTCAGCCTTCTCCTCATCTCTGGTGACCATGTTTCCCCCTGCATCCAACAAGGGATGGAGATCCTCTGTGGCTCCCTTTTTGCTGCTAATGTACTTGAAGAAACTTTTTTTATTATCTCTCACAACAGTGGCCAGATTGAGTTCTAGCCGGGCTTTTGCCTTTCTAATTTTCTCTCTGCATACCATAAGGTTAAAACATCACAGCTCATTTCCAATTTGAAAGTATAGGTCTTCACTTTACCCTGAGAAATATAGAGTGGTTTACCCATCTGCATATAAAGACAAACCAATAAGCAAAAAACAGTCTTTGAGGGAGGATGGAGACAAAGTCAGCCTATTTAAAGCTGTTGCGAATTATTAAAGTTGTGAATTTTGCTTTTGGAAGAGTCAGAGGATGGTAAGAGCTTCTGTACTTGGGGGAGGAGGGCAGGAGTTGTAGAGATTTGGAATATAAAGAATAATGTCATGGGTGATGGATGGTCTGTTATTGGCCAAGATGACTGGTGAAATAGTCAATAGCTCCTCATAAAATGATTGAGGGATAGGCTTGAGAAAGCCCAGGTGGCTACAGGCCACAGGTCATGATAAACATGATGACAGGTATCCAGAGTTTATTTATGGGAAAAGACCTAGGACAACAGCTTGAAATTGAAGGGGATGCAAAGAGACCATGGAAGAAGGAATACTATGACATTTCATGTGTAAAAGGAAAAAGAAAGTAGTTCCAGGTATTTAAAGCCGTCTCTGGAGTGTCCAGAGACAGGTTATTTGTTTTGCATCCAGCCACTTCCACTTGAAACATGCCTGTGACTGTGAGGTACTTCTGTGTGTTATTTTCACTATTAAAAGAGACATAGAAAAAAACCCCAAACATTTAGCAGCTTTTTCTGAAGGTCACAGGACCACATGAACACAGAAGAACACAAACCCAGTGTCTTTTCAGCTTAACATGCTAGTTACAGTTTCTACGGTACTACTCAGTTCTAAGGTGCTTCTACTATCACTTTGATCATCAGAAAGTCTGTGGGGGAAGTTGGTATCATTCAGCCCAAGGGTTTTGTGAAACAGATCTTAAATGCTTTCATGACAAGCCATTTTCAAAACTTTTGTTGTGTAGATGAAATAAAGATGACCTTTATCCTTCACTTTTCTCCATTCAAGGTCAACAGCAGCTCTGTGATCTACTGACAATGGCACATGATGCCAATGGAGGATATCTCATTGCTGCTAATGATTAATAGTTGCATTTCACTCTCCTCAGGGCCATAACTCACCCAAAGCTTCAGCATTTGAGAATGATGGAACATCCCCAGAACAGATAAATCCATAAATCCTTCCAAACCAACAAAAGATTGTCAGCTCTCTAGGAGTTTCTTCACATGTCAGGCTATAGTTTTCAGATTAATATGTGCATGTAACACAAGAGGAGGGGAAACCAGATCACCAATAGGAGAAATCAGAGAAGTAATTTAAGGCTGGTTATTGTCAATTTCTATACGCTGTTCACTGTTCACTCTGCAGGAAGAAAATGTCAGACAAGCAGACATCACATTGTCCACAGTATCTGCATCTGTGGCAGCCATTTCATTTGCAGTTGCTCTGGGAAGCACATTCAGAAGCACACGACTTATCCCAAAAGCAGCTGTATAATAACATCACGAACCAGCCTTCAAAAGGACTGCCTGTGGGAGTAGCATATCAGTCACATCATTCGGAGATACATCTGCTGATTTTATCCACCAAAAGTTTTTATTTCTGATAGCTCTGTAGAACAAATTCATGTATCGGAGAGAGGTGGACTATGTTTAGGCTAGTGCATTGACTACAAATGGCTCAGCCACTAAAAGCTCCACCTTCCTAGCTGGCCAGAGCTCAAAATCTACCACTACGGAGAGACAGAGTCTTGCCCTTGTCCTGGCAACATGGGGAGCCAGCGCTGCTGCATGGGGCTGTGGTGAGTCCAGCTCACAGGCCCATCTGAGGCGTGAGCCCCAGGGAAGGGGAGGGTGACTGCCACTCTGCTCTGCGCACAATTGCTGGCGAGAGGAGGGAGGGCAACCCTCCTTGAGCTGCCTCTGCAATCACTGTCTAAACTAGATAATGGAGCTAGGTGGTACGGAAACCTCTCCTGGGGAGACAGGCAGTCTGTTTGTGTAGGTTGTCAACTACACTCAACTTTTTTGTAAACAAAACAGAAGGCATGTGAGATTGCCAAAACGTTAACTGTAGGAACTCTGAGCTACACGCTGTAAAGTTCTGCTTTGAGGTTTAACAGAGCTTTTCTGGACTCATTACAGAAAAGTCTCCTATAGTTCTCAGAAGCCTTTTTTAAAAAAATAAAAATATTAAAATGAAGTAGTTCTATTTGCATTTTTATTTTAATAAGAGCATTTACAGGTTCAAGAAAAAAGAAATTAGCCTTTTCAGCTATCCATTTTCAAAAGTAGATCTTAGGAAGCTCTTTTTTACTGCTTTTTTTTTCAGTGAAAATCTTTAAAATTTTAATGGACTAGAGTATTATTTCCCACATATTTTTCTTACATGTTGTATAATTTCACATTTCATTTTGAGGGAAAAAGATGTACAACTTTCTGAGTTGTTCTACCTATAGATATTTAGAATTAGGAATGGCTTAATTAAGAAAAACTTGAATATTTCTTTGAATAGTCAGTCTCTGCAAAGTTTTGGTGCATATCCAAATCCGACTGAACAGCAGTGAAATTTCCATAGCTTCTGAGGATGCAAAATAGGACTGGAACCCACAGAAAAGGCTGTTCTGTTTCCATTCTTGGCCTGCTCTACAGCAAGAAAAAGCACCTCGTTATCGCTGTGCTGGAGTACAGAAAATACTAAATCCTTAGAGAACTATGTGTGTTAATCCATCCTTGGAAGCAATATTGCATTTCTTATCTCTGAGTCCTCATGGCAAGTTGCTTACACCTGTGATATCTCAAGTGTAGTTGCCATTATGTATATGCTAGATACATGTATCAGGAACATCCTATGTTGACTGATGAAACTGTGTCCTAAGTATGTATTCATCTACCTGTGCTCAGTAAAATAATGGTTAGCAAAAAAAAATATCTCAAAATAGTGGGGTGAGAAGAGAAAACATAAGGATAAACAGACAGTCAAATCATAAAACACAGTCCCAAATGATTTATCTAGCAGAAACATTTAAATAAAACAAAAAATATCTGTGCACAGGAAAGTCAAAAGTCATAGCTCTTATAATTACACTACTTAGCAAAAAGTCTCACAAAACCTCCAGTCTGACAAAACCTATAATTCTGAATAGAAAATAAAGCTGAAGAAATCTCAGTTTGGTCATGGATTAAATCACAAGTGAAAAAAAGAGGTTCCAGTCGTGACAAGTCGTCTGTTGTGACTTAGCTTTAGTCAGCTCTTGATTTGTAGGAAAAATCCATAGGGGAACAAAATGAAAAGAAATACGGATTGCATTAAGCAAAGTTACATGTAATTCATACTTGGGAATGGAAAGAGGGAGAGAAGATAAAGAATTTTTTTCCCCAAAAATTGATCCCTCTGCATTCATATACCTTTTTATGTGTTCACATATGTCACCCTTTTCATATTGTCTCTTCCATCTTCATTCCTCTGCCTTTAGCTAAATGTTGTGCAGCACTCTGCCTTTTTGAACTGTCATTAAAACAACATGTAAGAGACAGCACTGCAGATAAACAGCAATGCGTGTCACCTGGTAAGTTGTGCGCCACTGCAAGGGAAAACACAAAACATCATGCACTCAAAATTGAGCAAAACATCTGAAAATGTAAAGGGGGCTTATTGTTTCACATAAGTGCAAACCTTAACAGGGAGGGGGCAGCTGGGATGGGACAAATGTGGTATCTGTTGCTAGTGTTGGAGGATGACTGAAAAATGTGATGGCTCCCAGGACACGAACTTCAGACGGAGATTTTTGGCTCCTGCAGCTGCGGCTGAATAAGGCAAAGCCGTTCGGTTTCTGTCTGGCAGAGGGATTCATTACTCATACCAAGTCATCCCCTCCCTGAGGGTGCTTATGTAAAGCACACAAGTATTTTGCATTAGTTGGATGTCTCTCAGACCACATGTTCAAAGCTCTTACAGGCACTAACACTAGATGCTTCTAACAAAACCTTCATATTCTGATGGCAAAGCTGGTCGGATAGCTTAAATGAAACCAATTTTTAGTATTAAACTAGGGGGTTCTGCTAGGTCCAGTTTTATCTTGTCTCTTGTCAGGAAAATTGAAATTAAAGCTATAGCTGTGGGGACCCACAATGCTCTTCCTCTCCCTGGCACCTGTGAGGGGTGCTCTGCTTCCAACCCTTGATCTGTTCCTCCACCACATCCTCCACTCCTTTCCCAGTCCCCCAGAGACAGCTGCCCCTTCTCCTCATACACCATGACCATCCCTTCACCACTGCAGGGGCTGAAAGCAGGGACTATATGCAGGGAAGGAAGATCTCTGTGGTGAGAGGAGAGAAAGCAAAGTTAATGTGATGAATTTAGGGAGCTTTGCTTCCAGCAGAGTAACTCCCCAAGGGGCATGATGTATGGCAGGGATGGGGCTGTCACTCTTAAAGCTGTAACATCCACAAAGAGATTGATAGCAACATTTCCACATTTCCAAATCAAATACTTTTAAAATTTTCTTCCCATAAGCAAACAAAGCTACTGTTATGGAGAATTTTCAGCCTGATTCTTGACAGAAACAGATGTTGCAATATTGGAATTTCCCATGGGACAGATATTCCAGGGTTTGTTCCATTTGAAGCAGGGCTAGAAAATAAAACTGAGTTGATATATTGTTTGCTCCTTCATAGCCATTACAGAGGCAGGTGGTTGGAGCGTGTGCTAGACAGATGTTGCACACTGCTGCAATGACTGTGAGACAAACTAGTGTGGATCTCTTTTTTTTTTTTTTAATTAATTTTAAAATCTGCTCCTTGTTCAATGTAAGGAGCAATCAATTACTTTGAGGTTCAATCCCATTATACAGCAGATTAAGGTTTGCTTTCGGTAAACTGAGGCACTAGCTTAAAAATTTCCCCAAGATAACATCTCTTGTTTTGGAACTAGTAAATGTGACCTGATTTGAAAAGCAGTCTGCAGCTCTTTGGAGTATATGCCTCCCTGTCATCAATAAGCTTAACTGGGGTTAAGCAGAAGAGAGGAAAATAGCAGAAGCCAGGAAAACACTTGCAGATCGTGTCCCCAGGGACTTTTTTTTAAGTAGGAAGAAGGACTTTGCTTCTATAACTTTTCCTGGGCTCCCTTTGTTACCCTAAAATCATGGAAAGTTTCTGGACTGAAATCATGTAAAGAGAGGCAGAAAAGGCTGAAGGACAAGAGGAAATGGCCTCAAGTTGCATCAGGGGAGGTTTAGATTGGATACTAGGAAAAATGTCTTTACTGAAAGAGTGGTCAAGCATTGGAACAGGCTGCCCAGGGAGGTGGTGGAGTCACCATCCTTGGAGGAGTTCAAAAAATGTGTAGATGTGGCGCTTTGGGACATGGTTTAGTAGGCATGGTGTTGTTGGATTGACAGTTGGACTAGATGATCTCAGAGGGCTTTTTCAACCTTAATAATTCTATGATAACAGGTTTTAACCTAGTGCAGCCATACAGTTTCACTAACTGATGGACACAAAGCTTGGCAAGCATGTTCATCCAGTCTTAACTGGGAAGGTATGGGGACAGGCAAACTGTCAGGAGATGGGTCCCCATGACTAGCAAAGCTGGAAACTTCTCAGCACCATGGAGCTGTAGAGTCACAGCTTGGCTGCCTTGAGCTAGAGTGTAATCCTGACTAAGTTCATAGTAAATGAGGGTTCCCAAATGTTTCTTCAAAGCCCTAGCCTTGTTACTGTGGCTAGCTACATCCAAGGGGTGCCAAGAAAGAAGAAAATTGTCTAACCACAATGCCACATACACACAGTGAAATCAGTGAGGCAGCAAAAAGTCTTACCAAGACTTTGCTCAATATTGCCTTCGGTAGTTGAATGACATCTAATAACTCTAAATGAACAGCTATTAAATAGCAAGGAATGGAGTACTGTGATCGGCCAGTGCTACTGCAAGGTTATATGGATTTGGACAGGAAGTTGTAGGACTTTGCTGGAGTTAGGCACCACTAGAAAAAACACTCATTACAATTCCATATTGCAGCAACTTAAATGTTACCACTATGTGTGCTAATCAAGCCAAAGAGCAACTCTCATTGCCTGCTTCTCTGTGCTACTCCTTCTCTTTGGGTATTTCAAGAAAAAACAGACAGCTTTGATTCCTTTCACCTGTAACCTCTAGTTCAGCACCTCAGTGAGCACCTAAATCTTTGCCTGCAGTACAGCTAGGAACAAGAGCAAGATTTATATACTGGCAAACTAAGTCTGTTAAGGAAGAGAGATTTTTTTGTTTGTTTGGAGATGCAAAGGCTAAATTCAAAAAGCCTTATACTTCCTAGATAAAATGTGTCCTTTAAAGGTGTTAAGATGAAGGTTAAAGTAACTTTTTCTGGGGTGAAACTATATCATTATTATTATTATTATTTTATACTCTAAAGCCAAAATATCAACTAACTTCTGCAGGAATTTTTATGTCAGTGTGCTACTCCCAGCAGTATGCCACTTCTGCCCTCCAAAGTGCTATTCCTTTCACTCCACTTGGATAACCCGCGTGTTCATGAGCCCCAGTGAAACCAGTTATAAACACCTATGTTACCACACAATGAAATACAAAGAAAATTCTAGGAGAAAACCCAAATGGAAGCTGCTTAAGAACATCTAAATAAAAGGATTTACTCTGAAAAATACACTAGCTCAGGCATAATTAGATAATTAAACCACAGCCAATATAATTATCTACCATGAGAGAGCGTGGATGGGGAAAACAAAGAGAACAGGTGAAACAAACAACAATATTATGTGTTAGCAGGGAAAAAAATCCCAAACAGCTAAAACCTCGTATGCTTCCATTAGGCAGAGTTTGTATAGCATAAGGTCTCGCCACCTCTTCATCCCACTCTAACCTGGTATTGTATAAAGGTGCAGTACTGAGCCCTGAAATGGCACTGTTGCAGTCCCTCTGGCTTTTGTTAACACTCTTCACAAGCATGAATCCTGATTCCAGTGTTTATTTCATCCTGCCCCTTGCAAACAGTCCTTCACCTCATAAAAGTCATTAGTGTCCCCAGAGAAAGAAAACAGAATTTAAACTACTAACCACACATTAGCCTTGTGTCCTCAATATAGCTCATCTCCCTAAGCAAATCATACAAAAGCCAAGCGTCTATCAGAGGTTCTTCTGCACTGTTTTTCTAGCAGAGAGATTGTAGCATTGCTGGTGCCACTGAAGGTGCAGGACGTTTGTCTGACACTACCCGGAGAAGGCAGGGCTGTCTCTCCCTCTGCTCAGCCAGCAGCCTGTGACAGTAACCACCCCGGGTGCTATGAGGCCCTGGACCAGAAGAGCCAGGTTCTGAAGGTGACTCCTTCTGTGGTGGCCTCTCCTCCTTCCGCCTGCTCAGAGAGTGAGGCACTGTCATGTCATTGACTGAAACAGCAACTGGAGGAGTCTGCAAGGATCAAGGGGTGGAGGAGAAAAGCAGAGGTCCTCTTGGCTCTATTGACTGCTCAGCTTACTTGAACATCTGGCTCCCTTTAGGGATCAAAGGGAAAAGACACAAAGAGACAGGATGGTTTCAAGCCAATTGTCTTCATTTCTCCTCCTCTCTCCTATCGCTCAACCTTGGCAGTACTGTCAAATTCTTCCCCATGGCACTCCCAGGCCTTGAACCTCTGCATACAGCAGAGAGAAGAGCGGGTACCAGGCTAGCGACTCACCTTTGCCCTAGAGTAACCCAGCTGAAATTCTGCCTCTACATACTCAAATTAGCAAGACTCAAGTTCACTTGGATGCTGTCATCCCAACTCTGCAGTACAACATGTGGGGAGGCTCAGCGATCACTGCTGTGTATCTTTCTTATTCTGCAGCAGCCTTCTGGAGAAGAGGCGCAGGCATCCCCCACCCTCTCAGCACCAGCAGGACTGATTCATCAAGCCTGACTCTCTGAGGCAATCTGCCAGGTGACAGAGCTGCTGGTGGGGTGCCTTGATGTTGTCAGCTGCCCATATGTCTATTGGGCAGTTACTGCCTGTGCAATCCCCACTCAGAGAAAAATTCAGAGCATGGTTTGAGATATCTACATAAGAACCAATTCCACAATCCATGCCAATTTAATAAAAAAAAAAGATAATTTACAAAAAGGTTTTGGGTTGAGCAAACAGCTCTATTATTTGTTTTCTTGTCAAAATGAAGTAAATGATGAGGTAAGAAATATATTACAAAAATTAAACCTAGGCAAATTCAAGTGATGCAAGGGGAGGGAAGACAGATGGGCAAATTCAGCACAAATTCACACCTAGTGCTGGCTGTCTCAAACTGTTCATCTCTGAAAATAAACTAATCTGTAACCCAGGAGCAGCTGAACAGAAGGGGGTTATGGTATAGCCTTACCTTGCTATCTACAGGGATTTCTCAGCCACCCTAAAGCACAGCTGCAGCTTCTAGTGGATGAGCTCTTTCCCATCTGAGGGTGCCAGGCTACGTATCTCTCTTGCCCGGCACCAGTGCATCCCTCTCTGTTGCTGTAACAGACAGGTGATTTTGCTTCCACTCTACAGTGCCTTCCACCAAAGGCTGAAACCAATTCCTGTTTCCTTTCTGGGCAGCATCACTTTGTGGGATTCTTGTCAAATGCTCTGGGACCTAATGTGATCAGGCTGTGACTCTGAGACATTAGCAGGGCTGTGGCAATAGGGCAGATCAGCCTTCTGGCTGGGCTGCTTTTTCTCTGCTATGAAAATCAGAGCATTTAATATTAAACAAAGATATTTCTCAATGGCATTATAGTTTCAAGGTTTCTTTAGATTGCAGTACTAGCCTGTTATCTTCAGCTAGGACTGGATTACCTTTGTGCTTGGCCCAGTTAGAGATTATTATGGATTACAGGGTATGTGTCTGTGCTGCCCTCATATTAGACTGTAAAACAAGACACGTCTGGGGGGAAAGGGTAATATGGCAATGAAATAACCCATATTACGTTTTCAAAGACATCCCTTACCTCACATTTTCTTTCTTTACCATTGAAAATTTGAGCTACATTTCCTTTGTGCCCTTTTAAGAACAAAGAAAGGATAAATGACTTCATTGTAATACAAGCCTTCATTGAAAACCTACAAATACAACAAATTTCCTTTCAAAAAATTACATGGAGTACGAATCTGATTTCTGCCTCAAGTTTTAAGTTCCTCAGCTTGTCTGAAATCCTCCTCTCTCATCCTTCCCTGACCAGAGCTTTAACACAAAGACTACTCACCATCAACATCTCAATTAAAGCCTCAAAATAGGTTTAAATGAGAAACAAATATTTCATTTACCTTGTACTGGATCATGTGAAAAGAATGATTTTTGCTCACTCTAAGTGCATATATTTTGCTCAGAATAGGCAAATCCAAAAATAACCAGGTTTGTAAAAGGTAAAGCTAATGAAACCTTTATAATATAATTTATTTAGTCTAGTGTATTCTTCTTTTTTTATTTTTCCAGTGCTGTGGTTTTTTCGGTTTTATATTTTTTAAATGAGGAGTCTTAAGTAATTTCTCTAAGGAAACAAGCTTTATCATTGCTATCATATGTGAGGGTTAACCAGTGCAATCGTTGTACAGTTTTTCTGAAAACAACCTGAGCGTACAAGCAGAAAGCTGGATATGAAAGAGAGAGGGTATAACAGGAAATTCAGAAGAAGCAATTAGATAGGTGAGTCTGCAGCTAGAGCAGTGATATAAGGTGCTAGGTTTTGGCTGTGTTTGTAACTTTGAGTTTTTCTTCTCCTGCCATCCTCTTTGTCCTATCTCACGTATTTGATAGATAAAATAGTCCTACATAAAAAAACGTAATTTCTTGCATGAACCCCAAAACAAGGCCTGCAGTCAGAACTCAGCTAGTCAGCACTGGAGAGAAAGGAATATTAGGAACCTGCTGCAGCAGGAGCAGGTGCCCTCCTCCAAGTACCTGTTACCAAAAATCTAAAACAAAGACAACTTTGAAATGGGTAGAAAGGCTTCCTGTGACTTCAGAGAGGGGCTGTACTGGGTAGGATGTCAGATGGCTGGGGAGGCAGGAGCTGTCAAGGCACCCTCTTTCACCTACCCACAGCCTGGAGCCTGCGCATGAGCAAGCGGGAGCTAAGTTAAGCAGAATGATCTCAAACTGGCAAGGCAAATTTTAGGAACTCAATATGGTTTAGGAATACAACATGCTTTTAAGCTTTTTTTCTTGTTTATTTATAACTCTCTTGCAAAACACCTGTGGATAAAAATAAATATCCCCTCCTCCAAGCAGGTAGTTCTCAGCCACTACTTTTAATATAGGGTCACCACTCTTGAAGGAGATTTCTTAGTAGTCTGGAGATTACCTGGACTTCTGGTGTCCCAGTTAAAATGAAGGGCAAAGTGAGGGGAGTGAGGAAGTTCTCAGATACAGATTAGAAAGGCTAGGAGTAGTTGTCACACTTTGTGGTCACTGATACTTTTTCTATGTCTCCTAAAAGTACCCATACATCAGCAGATGTGAGAGTGGTTCTCTGACACCACCTGGAACTCAATGGATCCACTCTAGAGAGACAAGGAATACTGGGAACCTGCTGCAGGCACCACCTGAAGAAGTGAAAATTCAGACATCAAGTGGAGCATCTTGGGTGCTTAAATGTGCTTTACATATACAAACTATGGAGAAAATCAAGCCTCATTGTTTTCACTATTCCTATAACTAGACGACATACCTCTGTTGTATAGGTACATTCTTACGGTGAAGCCATGATCTGAGTTTGATACTATTGAAGGTGCCCTTCCCAAGTCAAACAGATTTATAACCTATATTTAACGACAGTAACAACACAAGAAATGCTATATTTTCCCCCAAATCATGACATTATGGGGGGAAATTATCAGATTTGAAATGTGAGGAAGGACTTTATTAGGAACACATTGAAAGCTAAATCAGAACTACTCCCAGCTGTGATTCTGTAGGCATGTTGTTTCTTCCACTGGTTTACCAAATTACCTTGAGCAAATTATTTAACCTCCCTCTTCCTCCATTTGCCTCTCTAGAAAACAATGGTAATCCCTAAAATGCAAGATTTTCAGGCTGAACCAAAGCCCACCAGAGCCAATAGTGGCTACTCATTTCTGAGGGCTTTAAGTCAAGCCTTCAGTCAAGTATTTGATCAGTTAAGATTTGTAACTATCAGTGTTAACTGTTATTACTTTGCATGACTATGAATGACAGGGGAGGTTGACACCGTTAAGCGGTGAGCAAGTAGCAACAGCTTTTTTGCACAGAGCAGCATGCAAACTGTTATAAATCAGCCCTAGATTTGAAATAGGAAAGATACTTGTAACTGTGCAGCTGTGTGCTGGCTTCTTAATATTCAGGTATGGTATTAACCTGAATAAGTTAAAACTTTTCATTTAGACATCAAATTGTTGACTCACCTGAAGCTTAATAAAAATCTTAGTTCAATAGTTCATTTTGGCATCAGATGTGTAGCTTGTTATTGCAGTGATAGGTGGGGACAGCTCCTGGCATTTGGGTTCGGAGCAGCTGAGAGAGAGGATGTGGCAGATGTTACGGGCAAGCATTAGCACATCCTGAATTCCCCTCAAGTAAAAATGCCGAGCCTCTGATGTGCTAAATAAATAATTAGCAACAGAGATAAAATGGGAGTACTGCTGTCTTATGCTTAAAACCTATTCTGATTTCCTTTCTACCCTGTGCAACATCTTTGGCTGTGGTGGGGTTACTTCCCAGCAGCACAACGGAGGCTGAGATGAGAATCAGGCTCTTTGTGCCTTTGTATTTAGCTCTTGAGGCAGAGCTCAGGGGCAGAGCTGTAGCACACAACCTCTCCACGCACCTCACTAAATGTTATTTGACAGTTGTTAAACTTTGAAGAAAATGGGAATGCCTCCAAGTCAGGGAAAGGTGCTCTCCAGCCCTTCTCTGCTTGCCCTTCTCTGCTCTGCTGGGGCACTGTGGCTTGGGCAGCAGTAATTCAAGTGCCCTCTCACATGCCCTCACATACTTCTCACATAAAGGGACATATCTCCTGCAGGGATAACTGGATGTTTAGAATTTTGCCTTTCTGTGGCAGTTATCAAGCAAGAAAATACTGGTTTGGGTAGCGTTTGCATGGTCTGTTTCTGCACGGGATGAACTGGACTGGCTCTGATCAATGGATTTCTCATCTGTTTCTGTACAAGCATCAGGTGGATGACAGTTTGTCACAACAATCTAGGACAACTTTAGTGACAATACGAAGATGTACATCTACTTTTCATTAATCCTTGCTTATTTTTGTATGTTTATTGCATTTTATATTTATTGCATTTTATATTTATTTCATAATAGATACTTCTACTTTCCACTTCATTATCTGGCAATACATGTAATTTTTTATCATCTTCACTGCATTTTCTTTCTTATTTTTCAAAGATTTCTCATATTGCAAAGGGAAAAAGTAAGAAGAAATAAACAAACACAAGCAAACAAAAAAACCCCTACAAAACCCAACCCTAAAATACCCTTTGTCCCTGTACTTCTCCCATTAAGAGAGACAAAATAAAAAGAAAAGTCTAAATGAAAATTATTTCAGCAGAAGCAAATAAAACCCCACAGTCCCAGATTACATGCTTCTGTGAAGCATCTTCTTCATTATGTCTGATGCCTTTCTGCAAGCCTGCATTTGCTGAGGGTCCTCTAGAAGTCAATGCACACTACTGCTGCAAACCACTCACAAATGAGCTGAAGTACCAAATATCCATGTCAAACTTTCCCCTGCTCTGCTTATATAAAAAATTTTGCTTCCCTTTGGGACTGTGACTTTATGTTCTTATTTTTTTAAAGTTGCTGTCTCAACCTGTCAAATACAAGTGATTAAAATATGATGATTAATGTCTTCATGTGATGTCCTTCCTCCCAATAGCTGCTTTAACCAGTCTTTAAATATATGAACCAAATCAAGGTTTGTATCCTGGATAAAATGCAACTGGAATAGCTCATGTGTTGAGTGTGAGGAGGGCTTTTGCGCCAGCTGTGAGCCATGGAGGAAGGTCAGTGCCTAGCCAGGTTGGAGACAAGAGTGGAACTGGAAAAGGGGCAGAAGAGTGGCAGGCATTTACCCATAAGTCTCCGTGTGTATGAACCCACTGTCCAAATCACAGGTAAGGACAGATGTTAGGGCCTTTCAGAGTAACTTGATCCTTTGCCTTTTCTAAAATTACCAGAACTATATATTTCTAACTTTCCTCGGGAGAAAATAATGTAATCACACTTTACTACAGCATCAGCATGTTGAGGTTATTTGCCCTAACAGCAACAGGGCAGGGCTTCCTCTGTTTTCAGTCTTTAACTGGTAGACCTCCACACAATAAACTTTCATTGCAAGAAGCATTAGCAAGCTAGACAGCAGCATCCCCTTTGATGCATGACCTGATGGTACTGCTGTTTGAGAGAACATCCTTACACAACTTAGATATTTCTGAAGTTTGCAGCACCTTAGTCATAAAGCATTTTCTTATTGACATGCGATTGACTAGAAGAGTGCATGGGTGTATTTATCCCACTATGCTGCGGGAAATTCAAACTCAGTTAATTAATTCTTACCTAGGTTAAAATATCCTCAGTGCAAATACTGAAGTTATTTTTTGCTCATAAAATGGAGTTGCACTATCATCTGACTGCAAAACTATAGCTAATATTTCACTGAGAGGTGAAGGGATAGCAGTGGTTGGTGATCTCTGTTCAGCCAGTTTCTAAAGCACTTGCAGTAAAAGAAGCTGTGTAAATGTAAATCATTATTATATTGTTTAAGTAATCATATCCATGGCACCATTGTTTAAATACACTGGAGGTGTGGAGCCATTTGGTCATATTTTAATGCTTAGACTGCCTGCTACATAAAATATATATGGAAAAAATAAGCTTTCAGAGATATGTAAAATACTCTTTTTTCCCAGTCTTGAATTTATAAGCTAGGGAGACTATAGTGCTATAGTAATTCTTAATTTGTACAGGGTTTTTTTATCACTCTTAGTATAAAATACCACAAAATAAAACAGACCTAAATATCTCATAAATCTAATGGCAGTGTCACACTTCAGATGCACATTTTTAACCGCAAGCATCATTGCTTTATTTCAAAACACAGCCAGCAGGCTCAGTATGACCTGGGAAGTTCTACAAAACACTTGCAGATTTATTCATCTTTTGAAATAGTGGTGAATTTATATATTACACCAATGCCCGATGGCCAAAACTGAGGTTCGGTCCCACATCATGTAGGGTGCTCTACACATAAAAAAGACACAATCTCTGTCCCCAGATGCCTTACTTGAATTCAAGTGTTGCAGTTATGTAATGCTCCGTCTTAATCATTCATAACTATCCCTGTTGCTGCAGACCACACAATGACTTCAAAGCAGCAGTCTCCCTATTCATTTATGTGGGCTCCTAGTTCCACTATATTTTCTAATGTGTTTATCCCTATGAGACAAGGCAGTGCAAACACCCCAGGTTACAGATGGGAAACTGAGGCCCAAAGATACTATTTTCCAAATTTTTATATTTCAGTTCAACCCCTTATTCAAAATGATTTAAGTAAGCCAGTGCCTAAGTTGCACTGATCATAAGTCTGATGCTCTTAAATGTCTAAAACACTTTCGAAATGAGAGTCTAGACTGAGAAAAATGTACTCAGCTTTCCCAGGAGCAGGCAAGATTTCTGTGATAGAGCAGATCTCCT
>VZTL01023170.1:36415-48189 GCA_013400535.1 Scopus umbretta | reverse complement strand
ATTCCCCAGTTTGTCAGGTACTTTGAACTATTTTTAAGAATTAAAAATGCTTTAACATCATAATTTCACATCAGGCTTTAGAGTCATAAAAGATGACACTATCCTTGCAAAGGTCGTATAAGATGAGAAGAACATGAAAAGAAGGAAGAAAAAAAAAACCTCTGGAAGAAGTGGATTTTAAGCAGGGATCTGAATAGTATAGTAGACAAAAAGCTAAGAATATAAGAAAATCCATACAGATGGGGCAAAAGGTCCGTTTGATCTAAGTCCTCCCTACCTGGGAAAAAGTATAAGAACAGGGTAGGAATGTAGTCATACTTCCACAGAGTAGTTTCCCGGCCGTCAGGAACCTGCAGCTTTCCTGAGCAGGGACAGTCTGGTTATATTTAACAGCCCACACTGGATTTTTCTTTTTGTGATTCTATCCAGCTGATTTGAACCTACACAAGCTTTTAGCACATACAGTATCTCCATTTCTATTTTACCCATGAGTGGCTTGGATGCCATGCTAATTCAAGCCAGAGATAAAATGCTTAACTTTGAAATATGGGAATGTAATTAAGATGATTGTGAAGAAAGGTTTGGGGAGGGCTGGGAGCAAGTAAGGAAACTTGCTGTTCTGTTGATACAGATCATAGTTAGAAAGATTTACCAAGAGGTGCCCTACTTTCAGAGAGACTACATGTATTCTTCTTCTACCAATGCAACAGCCGCCCTCATGCTGTGGAGACTGGTGATATATGTTAATAATTCTGAGCCTTTATCAATCAAAAATAGTTATTTCACACACAAAAATAAATTAGTATTTCCAGTAACAATTAATATTTTTACCAACATATATCTCTGATCTTTATTTTCAACATTTGAGGAAAAAACACACTAATATAGAAAACTGCCTTATCCTCTCTCCTAAGGATCTAGGCAGAAGCCCTTGTTCTATTAAATTGGTGAGAATACCATTGTTAACTTCAGTGCAGCCAAGATTTTTACTATTGGTGTGTTGTAGTGAAGCTGGTGGGAAATCTTACCAGGTCCCTGAACAAATTCCTACTCACATACAAATCTGAGGTGACTATGCACACAAACAGGTGGACACGTTAAGGAAATCCTTTAACTATTTGGCTTTATGTATATATGGACTTCCTACAAACTTTAGTATAAGCAATCACACAATCCAGCCAGCCATATATCTATACGCCTCCCAGTTCACCCCAATTAACACTTACACAACTGTTGGGGCTGTCGGTGTTCTCTGTGAAGGAGGGACACTGGATGATGATATCAAATGCACTCAAGTCAAACTCTGCTCTCTCAGGAAAACTATGTTTGAACTTTCTCTCATGTCGTGTCCTGTTCCACACAATACAAGTAATTCATCATATTGCAAACTGTATTTTGCACTACAGTAAGTATTTCTCAGTTTGTTAAGCCACAGATTAATTTTCCTCCCATCTCAAGTGCATTACGTTATTGGAATGGTTACTTCCCTTCTATTTCCAAACTTACTAGCTGAATAGAATAAATCAAATTGAATGCATGAGATGGAAAGGTGCTTCCCAGTTGTTACAGTTCCTTTGGCTAGTATTTGATTAACACTAGCACTTCTCCTGATCACAACTAATTCACACTCATTCATAAAACTTACTGGGCAATACTGAGCTACAGTGCACAGCTGCAGCAGAGAGTAACTTCCAGAGGACACGTGTGAACCTACAGCCTCGAGCAATCTCTCATGCCACCCAGTGAGCCAAAAGGACCAGGCATTTACATATTGAGCAAAGATATCCACAGCTTCAAGATAACCGATTTTTGCTTGTTTGGAAGAATTACAACTTCAAGTGTTCAGGAAAAGACTCGGAAAAGGCCTAAGGCGAATCTAGGACTTAAGACAGACTCTGCTTGGTGTGAAGCAGGAAAGTGTTTTACCTCTTGCAAGAACTACCTGGCATTACACTTTTCAAGTGACCATGGCCACTCAGCATCACCAGTAGACTTTGGCACGTCAAGATACAGACCCCACCTCCACTCTGGAAACTGTCACATATTGAAACATAATGATTTATAATTACAGTCAGATTTCTTGTTATTTTGTTCCCTTTCCCCGACAAGAAACCTAACACTATGACTGAAACAGAATAATCACTTTTATGGAGGCTTTTGTAAAAAGATCACTAAGAAGAACAGAAAATATGTTATCACCAGAGAATTGCAGCTATCTGCTGGAGGACTGAAGAACAAGAAAATGACTGTGATTTTACTTTACAGTTCACCTCTTAGACAAACACAAGGAACCCAAGGACAAGGGCAGCACAGCAAAGGAGATGCACAAGTGAGCTGCACAAAGTCACCAGCCACTTTATTTTCCCTTTTACGTGACCTAAATCTTTCCCTTTTATCTCTTGCTCTGGTCTCATAAGGAAAATAAATGCTGGATTTCCAGATAGCCTGCACTTGCACAATGACTATATTTAAGCCTGAAAAAGATTTTTGGCTGACTGCAAAATTTCCAAAGACATGTTTTACATTAAAAATAAGACAAAGGCAACCACAACGTTTTCATTTTTTTCAGAAGTCGAATTTTCTACAGTCAATGCCCATCCAAGGCAGGAAACGACACCTTTCTACTTGCAAACTCCTAGGTAGCTCTGGAGAACCTGGGGAGTCCTTACAGGATGCAATACTGTTTCAATACTGCAACTAGGAGGTGTCAGTCATTAGCAATTAACTTAGCCTGAGATAAACAGCAGATGGAAAAATCAGAACAAAGTAAGATCCCAAAATGCAATAAAGCAGCAGCTTTTGTTAAGTGGAAGGAAAAGATGTTGTGGATGCATTAATGCTGTGAAGAAGACTGCAGAAGATGAGTATGTCCAGACTTAAAACTATTCAGAAAAACATTCACAAATTACTATTACTTACATAGAAGATATTCATAAAATGAGCTCCAGTCTTCTCTCTCTCTCCATAGCTGAAGGTGAAAGACTGGCCTCTCCAGACAACATGCCAGAGAAGTCTAACCTCAGGGCTTTGAAGGGCCTCCAGCAAAACCGATCTTTCTCCACCAGCCTAAAAAAGTATCGAAGGGAGTCTGGCCTTCCAAACCTGACCTTAGCTTATGTAGCCTCACGTAGTGGAAGCCTAACAAAGGTCCTTCTGGGGATGTTTAATCCATTCTGATAGGCATCTCACATGCCTACAATAATGACAGGATCTCAAGAAATGACATTATTATTATACAGCGAGAGCTTTATTTTATCATTTTTATTAGCCTAGTCTATGTGCTGGCATCCCCCCAGGGACCTCAATAAATGATCAGGGCTCTATTCAGCACCAAAATGTATTCCTGTATAATCAGAGTAGGATCCCAATAAATTGTCACACCATTACTATATGCTATGATCATACTGCTGACATTTAAGATTGGTAAATTAATATCTTAATTTTTTGAAATTACTATAGCGGTGTGTTTACAGATGCAGAATTAAGCCTTTGCTCTGTTATTCATGAACACTGTTGCTACTGATGTGAATGTCTCGTATACTAATTGAGTTTAAAGGTTACAGTGCACCCTTCCAGATGTAGCGGCCTGTTTAATCAGCAAAACAAATAATGCAGCACATTCATTAACAAGATTTTAAAAATCTTTTTGGATGATAGACAGAAGTCAAGCATTAAAAATATTCACTTGAAATTTCCTTTTTCTAATGCTTGATGTTCTTTGCCTATAGGTATGGAATTATCTGTAAAGCTAATTCCAAGGTAAAAATAAATATAAAATTATTGCTAAATAAATGATTACTTCTTTGTTGCTCATGCATCATATAATTAATACCATGATGTGATCTAACATGTTAAGGAAATAAGAATTTGCCATCAGCAGGCTGAAAGAAATTTGTTTATTAGTTTACTGTGATTCAATTTATGAGAATGTGCTTCATTGATCTTTGCAAAAGAACTTTAATTGGAAATGAATATCACAATCTATTTACCACACCACTAAACCCAGTCTGCTACAGTTCATTAAAACTACACCTGCTACTTAATTTTCCAATAACAGAAAAACTTTGAATTAATACAATAAGAAGCAGTTAGAAAGTAGGCTCAGTAGACCACTGTTTTAATCAAGGTGTTCCTTGCGTGCCCTTATGAAATTCTACTAGGAGCTGATTTGGGATTTTGTGTAGCGTTTACATCAGAGCTTGAATTCAGACACTGTGCATTTTGATTACTACTTTCAACATGCAAAGTCATTCCTCCCTTGCCTGAAAGATCTAAAATCTATATCCAGCATGCAGATTCAGAAAAAATATTTGAATATTTTGGACCATTGATGCTCCTGCCCTAAAGCAAGGACAAAAAGACCAAAATGAGCCTTTTCCATCTCTTGTGTGATCTCTGGAGATTTACCCTGGGGGGCAGTGTCATGTGTACCTAAAGAAGTGAATCAAGGAAGAAGTGAACGGTATAATATCCTCATGTCCTCATCCCTATATTTAAGCAAGAGTCAGAGCAATCCTAAAAGTCTTGGGAGTCTCTAGAAACTGTATTATTTGTGGGCTTTTTCCAAGGACATATCCCACATCTGCCACCTTTATTACTAGGTGGGGCAAGGGGTCCCTTTTAGCCGGCTGACCAGGGATGAAGAATTACCTTGTTCCATGCTTTGTGATAACACCATCACAGAATTCAGAATGGAGGCCCCTATGCCAAAAGAGAGAGTGAAAATAAAGCAAAACCATTACCAGGTTCAGCTGGTTTAATGCAGGTCTTCACACACCATTCCTCTGAGCCACAGCACATCCTCATGGCTCAGATCAGATTTATAAGCACTTAGTTTGTCAGGAAGGCCAAATTCCTCACTACGTTGCATGGTGGCCCACGACTAAGTGCAAAGTCAGGGTTGTTATCCTTAGCATTTAATAAACAGGACAGCAGGAAGCATGCAGGATGAGCTGAAAGCAGAGAAGGGCTGAGCCCCAGTGACTACAAACGTGTCAGAAGCAGCTACCACTATGACCTGCTGCAGTAAGCATCCCACCTCCCCAAAGAATCAGCAGGAGCCACCGGCTTGCCTTGTCACGGTAACGCAAAGCATCCCGCCACGTGGCAGCAGTACCCAGTTACTCAGGTGAGCAGCTGGCCATGTGAAGTGATGTACACTGAACACACTTTACATTAGAGATGAATGTAAAATTCACTGGGGATGACTAAAGATTGATTTGGATATCTCTGGCATTTTTCATAACTGCTTCACTGGAGGCTCTTCTATTCAACGTACCTGTGAAAACAGCAACAAACCCCTAACTGGGCTAGCACTGGGAGATTTTTCCCCCAAATAATCATCACACTCACAAGTAGCCCCCTGCCCCCTTCTTCCCACTGGTCAGTCGTTTCTGTGCTTAGCTGTGGGATTTAGTCTTCGTTTAGTAAAGTTCCTTAACAGCAAGCTTACTAAATATATATAGCTCTTCCTGATGTAATATGTTTATCCTGATTAAAAAACCAAGACTGCGGTGAAACATTGTAGTCTCCTGCTTAAAGCCTTTTTCATTTTAACACAGTGTCTAATTAATAGGATTCTTTTAACATGAGTACCCTTTGTGTAATATTTTAAGAGATTCTGAAAAATTAATTCTTTTACAGGTTATGCTCAGATCATTATAATTTTTCATTAAAGATGTTTTGTGGGGTCAACTTCTGACCCTGCATTTTGCAAAAATGGAAGGCACTAACTACCGCAGTGTTACCCAGATTTATCACGTCAAGAAAACATGGTATTGCAAAGCCTTATTGGGAACTTTGCCCTCTGGCTAGTCAGACCATCTCTGACAGAATTATGTTTTTCCTCTAGAGACACCCATTTGTCAAAATCGAAACTGCTCCCCTGAATGAAGAGGTGTCAGGTGATTCTCCAGACCCAGAAAAATGTTGGAAAAAATTTAGGAATTACCAGAACGATGTCTTTGGGATGAGAAATCTCAAAGGGAGTTTTGCTTAAAACCACTTTTCATTTTGAAATTTCCTTTCTCGTCCATTTCCAAAAAGGTGAAATATAAAATGAAAAAGAATGAAGCTTGTAATGAAATATTTTGACGATATTAAAAATAAGTATTTTGAAAATAAAAAGTAAATATTTTCACTGGCTGCATGATTTTTCCCCCTGTATGCTAATGTGTGAAGATTGTCAGATCACCTTTTATCTGAAGTGGGAACGTTCTTACAGGAAGGGATGAATGGTTTCTGCTTGGGTCTATTCTCCCTCCTGGGAAGAGAGGGGTTTTCAGTCAGTACCTATGCAGAAAATGCAGGAGGGGTGCTGACAACACAGCCAGACACTTCCGAAGGCCACGACTGGCAGCAGGTCAGTGGTCTGTGTGACGAGTTGCGCTAATGCTTCACTGCATCAGAGATGAAGGAAAGCCCTTTTGCAGGGCCCATTTTTTCTGACTTTCTGCATGGGCCTATGAGTTGGACTGTTACATTAATTTTCCTGCACTTAAATTGTTCCCTACTGGCTTGTGAAAGTATGATTAATATTCTTCAGGAATCTGTTATTAATTCTTCATTACAGTGTAGTCGCACAAAAGGCAAGGGGAATATTATGTCTGGCTTGTTGCACCTCACCAACCATTTCAATAAATATCTTAAAGAACAGAGGGTGTGCAGAGAATGAAGAGTACCAGGGACTGCTTACATTCCATGCACTGCAAAATAGATCACCAATCCATCTGATTTAATAAAAAAAATAGTACAGAGCAGAGTTAAATCATACAGTTGGATGTTGAAAAGTACAGTACTGTGAATGTGCCTTAATATATTCAGCACTGAGATGGATATGTATTATATATGTTATTTATTTAGCTGCACAAAGGCAAAAAGGTGGCTTTTATATGCTATACTGTCCTAATAAATATCGTGGTTCCACAACAAAGTTATGAACGGTATTCAAAATGAAGTACACCCAAAACATGCGACCTGTAAATAAAGAATATCCTATGGGGGAAAAAAGAGCTAAAAGAATTCACCAGTGAATAAATACAACACAGTATAATTACAGGCTCTTGTGTTTTTCAGCCAGGGTACAATCATACAGTTTACTCAAAAGTCTTCTAATATCCTCTGGGTACATAGATGCATTTATGAGAAAGCTTTCTATTGTGAGCTCACTCTCTTCCCTGCCTGGCCCTCCACACTCTTTAAATGTACTTTTGGGGAAAACTCTGCACTTGACAGGGGATGGAGCAGATTCATGGAGAAATAACTGGCTTTTTTAAGTTCTAATTTTGACCATTTTCCCCTTCTCAGATCCTCCAAAGTCCAAATTTAACTGAAGTTCATAGATACTTTTCAGTTGACTCTGATTGGCCTTGGACCGTATCTTTTTTGCTAGGTCCAAATTTATTTATTTATTATCTTTTCCTGGCTATTAAAGAAGGAAAATATTAATAACTCATTTATGCTCAGTTATCGCCTTACTGTTCTTAGTTAAGACAATTTAGCAGATCAATCATTTTAAAGATCCAGTGCTACCATGGTAATCCAAGTATGTATGATCACACATGTTTAGTGCCACCTGTGCCCACTTCCCCCCATTATGTATCTCCTGGCAACATGAAAAGGGTAAAGATAGAAAGAGGCAATTTTGCAAAGTCCTAATTGTTATGCCTAACTTTAAGGGAGCAATAATTCTGAAGCAACGTGACATTACGAGTGGACTGCAGCACTATGTCTTAATGCCAACTAATTAGGGTTTCAGCTATTCCACCATCAAGTCAGATGAGATCTGGTACTGCTGTTTTTCTCCCTGCAGGTCACAGATATTCAACAAAAACACCGTGAGTTTGGGGGAGTATGTGAGTATTTATATATAGTACCTTGACTCTTTCTTTGAGACTTCTACAACATGGGGAAAATTCATATTGGAAATCCAGTTAACGCCAAAGTCAGAGAGATCTTTTATAGAGATTATTTACTTTAAAAGGACCCAAATATAGTATCTTAAATCCATTTGTCATTGATACAAATGCATTTGCCTCTTTCTTGCTTTGATCAATGGGAATTTGGTAGTTTGTGTGGGAGTTAAGCTTTCCAAAGCTTTCCAAAGGCAAAAAAAGGCTGCTACAGGTTGTGTTTGTGGAAGCACCAACTAGCGACAATGATAAAATTTGACTGATTTGCTAAACCATGAAATCAAAGCTTGCTTTGTTCAGAGCATTAGCACGTTTTCTTTTAACTGTGTATTTATTATAGAAGGTGCACTTTAGAAAAAAAAGATAGAATAAAGCTATTGGGATTGAGATCATGGGGATATTGAATCAAAACCAGGTTCACTCAGTTAACTGCTAAAGGAAGTTTGCATTGATACATTTTAAAGTAGTCTTGGGATCCAAAAATAAACTGTGTAGATATGAATCTGAATCAGCTCAAGAATACTGTTGTTGTTGCAGAGAAAGTTGAAGCTTTATGAATGAAGGTAGACTGGCTAATTCAAGGTACAGGACTGGATATAGCACCAGTCTCAGAGTGAAAAGGATAAAACCTTGCTTGCTCCCCCGACACAAATTACACGTGTTGAAGTGGATTACGGAAGACACACATTCTCATGAAAAGTACTGCAGAGTGAACACTCCTGAGATGACAATGAGATGAGAACTTGTTCTCCAAACCCTACTCTCCAAACCTCTCTTCCTCCCAGGGCCTTGGCACTCGTAAGAGCTCTCAATCACTCCTTTCTGTTAAGTACTTGCTGTCTCATTTCCCTCCTGCTCATCATTTACCTGCTTCAGCTCCTCTTTGTTCCCTTAACAGTGGATTAAACCTTATTTCCCTCCCCCTCAATAACTAACCTCATCTTCAAACACGGCCTCCAGCTTTTGCCATATTTGCAGTGGGAACCTTGCAAGTACAAGTACTATGTTAAGAGGAGGAGTTTCATTGAAGCTTTTATTGATGCACACTTCCCAAAGCACACAATGCAGTGCACAGGGAAGCAGCAAGGCGAGGTTGGACCAGGACAAGGTGAAAGGGCCCTCTAAGAAGTAACAAGACAGCCTGCCTTTTCCTTCCAGTCTCTTGCCATTATACTAATTAGCTGTGGAAGGTAAAAGTTCAGGATTAAGCTGTGTAAACATGAATGTCCTGAAAGATAGACACAGATCACTTCAGAACATGCGAGAAATAGAACATGATCTTGATCTTTATTATCTGTCATTTTAAACAAATCTTTAATCTTCATAAACACATATGAAAGCTCCTACATTATCACATATCAAAGGTGAGGTACATCTCACCCCACTTGAGCTCTCTACGGGTTATATGTCCAGATTATACTTGTGATTTATTTAAACTATTTTTGCATGAGATGAATCATCATTCAGAAAATAGCTTTTTATCTCTCCAGAGACCACAGAGGGAGCAACTTCTAGATGATTAGAGTCAGTTGAGATGGAGTCTTTCACAGATAGATGAACAAATTATACAAACTGTGCAAATTAGGAAGATGTAATGGAATATTTTGCCTGATTCTCAACTGAAACATGTTAATTGGCTATTATTTGCAAACTACTGACTTTGCTTAAACATATTTAAACAACAGAATGTAGTTAGAGAAGCAACTTCTATTGTTACTTTGTAGCACTGATGTTTTGGTAAATTTTGGAGAAGCAGTCAGATACAAGTTGGAATTGTCTCTAAACATAAAGACACACCATTAATACTATTCTTTCTCACAAGATGCACGGTTAACAGGAAAAAAAATCTATTGTAATCAGTAACCGGTTCAGTCTTAACTGACTGATCTTCATACCACAAAATAATCTGTTCACATTCAATGTAACAGCCAAACCTGGCAGAGAAAAAAATTGAAGAAATGTAGTTACAGCTGACATGAAAATATAAAAGAGATCCAACAATCTAAAATAAGCATTAGAGCTTTGATAAAAGAGTATGGTGAACACAATTCAGAAATATTCATTCATCAGATAGGTCTGTAGAAGTCTGAACTGACAATCTGAATTTGGATAAACTGCACAGGTTTTGATCTGTCTCTGGAAAGACCGAGGAAGTGCTACTTCACCCAGGATATATACTAGAGAAGGCTTTTCATATAATTCAAATGAGCACATAGTATAGGGAAAGAATAAGAAAATTCTGAAACAAAATCAAATCTGAATAGATACAGGGACTGTGAAAATTTGGAATCATATTGCATAGTCTGGGTCTGAAAAGATGTAACTTCAAGACTCAAAGCAACTCCAGTTACAGCTAATCATCAGGAACATGTAGAATTTGTAAGGGCCAGATTCCAGTTACTTTACTCGTGTTGAATTAACAGTCTTCCTTTACAAAAAGTTCCTCTTAAATCAATGAATGTACTCTTGAAGTAAAAACATCACATCCAGTGTTCCTTATGAGTTGATATAAACACATCATAGATGTCTGGTAAAGATAGTCCCTACTATCTGCAGCTGCACAGTATTGAGTAGTTGTCATCCTAATATTTATTACTGGTTACATTACAGATGCGAATTACAGATATGTGTGAACGAGAGATTCCCACAACATGTCAAAGTGGAATTAGCTTTCTCATGAAACCAAAATAATTGAAAAAAAAAAAAAAAGAAAAAACCCCAACATTTTTTGCTTTGGTTAAACATTAAGATGCCTTGATGGTTTTTGACACAAAGATTTACTGCATATTTATTCCAACCAAACTCCTAACACAAACAGAGATGAGTTCTGAATGAGTTACAATCTCTTAAGATAAAATCTAGGTAGTAAATGAGACAAAGACCTTCCAGAGAGCAGAGACCGGCCAATGCCAAGAGCCAGAGCTGAGGAGCATGGTTGTCCGTAGGAAAACTGGAGACAGCTTGGCATGGAGAAAAGCAGGGTATAGAAAAACAGCATGGGGTAAGAGGTTTCCTTTCCCACATTTAGCTTGCTAAAAAATAAGACTATGGCAAAATACTGCAGTTGTCTTCCAGTGCTCAGTGACACTTCACCTTTCTGAGTATCAGAACCTTATATATCAACTTCAGAGTATTTCTCAAGACTCTGAACTCACTTGATTTGCACTGACCGTTACAATTCCATACTAAGGGATATGTTTGAAAGGAACTGCTGTCCTCCTCATTTTTGGAGACACAAATAACCTTAAACACAGAAGAAATTCTCTGTAGAATCTGGGGAAGGTCTACAGACCGGCCTGTGGTTCATCAACAATTTCATAGCAACCCAATCCACTGATCACAGAGAGAGTTCACTGATCATGCCTACTGCCTCTTGGGCTTCCAATATGTCAGACCCCAGAAAGATGCATTTGATAATAGGATAAATGGGGATATACAACACAAGTGAGGGAGTATTAATGCCCTTTTCAAAGTTCCTCAAGCAACTTCATCTGCAATACCATGTAACCTGTAGTTTAACAGCTTAGTCTAAAGTGGAACAGCTGGTGAGCCCAAGGAGAAGATCAAGGAAATGAGGAGCCTAAAAGATGTAGCAGATGAAATATGGGGTCTGAGTGAGGATAAGACTCATGTTAATTTGGTTATGGTTGGACTAGATGATCTCAGAGGTCTTTTCCAACCTTAACAATTCTATGTGATAATGTAAGCTACAAGAGTAAGCATGATGTTTTAAGTGAAAGGAAAACATACAGAAAGATAATTCAGTACGAATTGACCAATTATGAATAAATGTAACCTAGAAATTAAAACCATTAGAAATGTGACATCTTCAAACATCCTTGCAGTAGAATTAGTGTGGAGAAA